>JAOTRA010103304.1:0-10992 GCA_026260255.1 Pseudolaguvia tuberculata
ATAGGAGTGAATGTGTGTGTGAATGGTTGTTTGTCTATGTGTTGTCCTGAGATGGACTGGTGACCCGTCCAGGGTGTTCCCCCGCCTCTCGCCCTGTGTGCGCTTGCATAGGCACCAGCGGACCAATGTGACCCCGAATTAGGGAAAAAGTGGGTAAGCAGATGAAGGAAGGAATGAATGAATGAATGAATGAATGAATGAATGAATGAATGAATGAATGAATGAATATTTGATATGGGATTTTATGTTGAAATAAAATTTGAAGAAAACTCTGAATTATTAACAGGTTACAGAGTCAGCAAGAGGAATGTAAACTTTTTCTCCCGACTCTCTCGATACTTAAGCTGCTTAGTAAAGCAGCTTTTTATACTCTCAACTAGATCACATGACCTGCTGAAGTGTGTAATGCAGCAAATAATTCAAGGCCTCTCACCCCCATTCCATATAACGAGATACTTTTGTTTTCATCGGTATAAGTACGATTTTTCTTTTGCTGTGTTTTATATTTATTTATGTTTGTCTTGATTGATTTTTTTTTCAAACTGATTTCTGCTTTCACTGCATAGTGTATTAACTGAAAGACAGAGAAGCATCATTTGGGCTGAATAAGCAATATATAATAAAAGTCTTTAATAGGACCAAAGGCAGCACAAAAGAACCCCAACATTGTCCTAATAAAGGATGACTTGAACTAAATTAGAATTTCGATAAAATAATTTTTTTTTACACCATTCTGATCATCCTAATTATAATCTACCCCTTAAAAGAGCAATTACGGTCTACCGTCCTTCATATGTTAATCAGGCCACCTGAGAAAAAGGCGTAGAATTACCTCCGTATTAACAATCTATGGTAGAACAAATGTGAGCAGATAGCTGAGATAAAGTCAACAATTAGTCATTTTTACACGCAGTTTACCAGCACCTTTACTGATCACCTTTGAGATGACCTGGAACAGAGACAACACTCTGACCAATAGTACCGTCTCATCTCATTAATACTGCTGATGCGGAGGATTATAAAAGAATATATATGTGTCATCATACTGCCCTGGTGCATAACTAAAACCAGTTAATCACAAAAAAAAAACACAAAGCGCCGTACAGCACTGGCTCCAGCTCCGTATTCACACATACCATTGTGTTGAAGTAACTCCACAACAAGCTATTGTTACAAATATGTCCTTCTGTCTCCTCATCCTCTTCCTCCTCACCCACCGACTGCTGGTTAATTAGCTGTTCTCCACTGCACATCATCACAGAAATGCAAGCACGGGACACGTAAATATTGCCTTCAGTGTCTTCCATGTTTATTGTTTTGTATAAAATGGTTCGGTGCGAGTTGCCAAATTTGTTCTTTGTGCATGCAGGACAACAACAATTGAGTACTAATGCAGCACTTCTCCATTTTGAAGTCTGTGGATCATCATTGTTTTCACACTGCATGACCAACTGGGTTCATTTGCTAGTGTGTAAACAGTATACGTTGCATCGAGGACAGGGAATTTCCCTGTAGGACTTCACTATACGGTATTCTATTATTCTAGTATTAAAGTATTCTAATAGTCACAGCTTGGTAAAGCCCATTGAGTCCATTTTTGCAAAGACATACAGTAAGTGTTGTCGCCTTGTCATAGAAGCTTCACCTGTGACTAATAATGGATCAATTAGGTCTCATGAGTTTATAAAAACAACCCCAGTACACTAGGGCTTCACATCAACTGCAGCTAGACCTCTGCAAACATGCCTAAGATTCACCCTGAGACTAAAGTGTTGATTATCAAGAGGCTGAAGACCAGAGTCTGCAGGACACCTCCAATGTGTCTCGGCATCAAGTATAGAAGATAAAAAAAGATTTGAAAAGACTGAAGACGTTTTGGACAAGCCCAGGTCAGGCAGACCCTGCCAGGCAACTGCTCGAGAGGAACGTTTGTTGTCGCTGGAAAAGTGGCAGAAGGTGTATTTTTCAGATGAATCTTTTGTTGAAACACAGTGGTGTAATTCAACTATTCTAACCCTAACCCTAAGCCTACTGGAGCTTGCATGGATCGGCGATTCATCCAGAAAACGGTGAATTTTGGTGGCGGGACAATCATGGTGTGGGGTTACATCCAGTATGGGGGTATGCGAGGGATCTGCAGGGTGGAAGGCAACATCAAAGGTATAAAATACCAAGAAATCTTAGATACCACTCACATTCCCAACCAAAAAAGAGTCTGCAGCAGGATGGTGCTCCATCGCATACTTCCGTCTCCACATCAAAGTTCATCAAGGCGTGATAATTCTCAGTGTCTTCCCTACTGATGGCATCCCGTTTATGGTCCTCTGCGATTTTAAGCTTCCATCAGATAAGCTCCTTCTGCATCCTACCACTGATGGACTCCTTCTCACTGACCATCAGCAGCTCTCCTCCCGCACACAAGTGAGGAAAAATCCTGGATCTGGTCTTCACTCATCCTTCCACGCTCGGGACCTGTCTTCTGTCGCTCTTCACACCACTGATAATCATTGGTAACTCTTCACTCTTATTAAAACTAATGACCAGAACACGTTATTCATCAGGAGAAACTTGCTTTCTGTTCCCCCTCTTCTCTTTTCTTCTCTTCCTGATCCTGATACTTTTCCCTCTAGACTCAGCCACTGACACATTCTTGTCCTCTCTCTCTTCAACCATAAACTTTCTCTGTACTCTGTCTCTCAAACCTAGGAAGATTTCCTGCGTTGCTCCCTGGCTATCAAAGGTGTTTCGGAACCGCTATAGGAAATTGAGATCAGCAGAGAGAAGATGGATGAAATCAAATTTTGGCAAAGATCTTGCCGCCTACCACACTCTCCTCTCCAGGTTCTTCTCAGATGTAACTTTGGCCAAGACTACCTTCTACAAAGAATTTATTGAGCTTCAGCAAAAAAAAAAAACTTGCAAGCTTCACAAGATCTTTTCATCACTTCCAGCTCCACCTACTCCATCCTACCTGTCTGCAGAACTTTGCTTTCTTCTAGAATGAAAAGATTAACTTCAGGTCAAGTACCAACAGCTTTCAAGAGGGCCCTGGTTACTCCTAGCAACTGCAGACTGGTATCTCTTCTGTCTTTTCTTTCCAAACTACTTGAACATACTGTTTATAATCAACTGTCTCTCTTCCTCACACAGAACAACCTCCAAGACCAGTCTGACTTCAAACAGCTCACTCTACCGAGACTGCCCTCAGTCACTGAAAAGCTACATGCTGCCAGGTCATCCAAACTGTCATCTGTCCTCATTCTTCTAGACCTCTCAGCTGCATTTGACAAGGTCAACCACAAGATTCTGCTGGCCACCTTGAAGAGCCTCTGTATTAACGGAACAGCATGGCAGTGGTTTGCTTTCTACTTCAAAGACTGGTCATATCAGGTAAAATGGAGAGAAATTACATCTGCTTCACGCAGATTCACCGCTGGTATCCCACAAGGCTCAGTTCTTGGTCTTCTCCCTTTATCCATCTACACTCACTCACTTGTCATTTCCTCACATGGGTTTGCCTACCATTGCTATGCTGATGACACTCAACTTGTCCTTTCCTTTTCCCCTTCTGATACCACAGCCTCTGCAATGATCTCGGCTTTCCTGTGCTGTTATATCTTCCTGGATGTCAACTCACCCTCCGAAACTCAACCCTTACAAAACTTCATCTTCATCCCAGCAGATTTATCCTCAGGTCAAGATCTGTCAACCACCTTTAACAATTAACTAATATCTCTCTAAACTACTGAACGCAACCTTAGGGTAACTATGGGCAATAAATGATCATTTTCCTCACTAACATAGCACAATCCTGCAGGTTTATCCTACATTTACAGCATTGAGACGCCCTTATCCAGAGCGTCTTACAACTGAGCAATTGGGGGCTTTGCTCAAGGGTCCATAGTAGTTGATTGTTGGAGGTGGGAATTGAAAGCCGCTCTTTCTGGTATCAGTCCAGCACCTTAACCACTAAGCCAACAATACCCCTCCAAAACATCAGGAGCATCCAACCATTCATATCTAGTCAGGCTGCTCAGTTTCTTGTGCAGTCTCTTGTTATTTCTAAACTTGACTACTGTAAGTCGCTTCTAGCAAGTCTACCTCTGAGTGCGATCCAGCAGACAACCATAACACCAAATTAGGTAATAAGTGGGTTCGAAGATTAATGAATCAGGAGATGCTTTTCCCAGCTTATATACCTTACATAATCGAATTGCCGATGTTTAGCAAATTGTTTTATATATCCGAACTAGTAAACCTGACAGTACTAGAGTAATGTAGGATAACAATTTTCTAATCTCGTCTTTGTGTTAATTCATTTCAAAAGATCGTTTCTATATCAAATATCAACATATTTCCAAAGGAGAATTACAAACGTGAAAACGTAAAGTAACTCTGTAATAATCTGTAATATGTGCTAATAAAAAAAGCACACACAGCGTCTACCTGTGCTAAAGTCAAATAAATATATTCGACAGCCACATCGGAGTTTTTGCTTCACGGTTGGATACAAGTTAACGCTCTAAATTTGCACATACTGTATGTTACAGTGATTCCTGTAATGGAATCCTGGCAGATTGTGAGCCAGCTCATGCTGCTAAAATCCCAAGCTGTGCATTGCTCATCTTGCATCCCCCATGAAAGTGATTTAAATAATCTAGAGGCAATTACATCCTGTCTTGGCAAATGGTAGATTTATTTAGAATATAGCAACAAGAAAAATGTGCTTGAGTCACCAGTTAAGTGGACATTTTGCCATATTATAATGATAATAATATTAATTGTTCATCAGCTGGCTTAAAAGATAAATATAAAATAAAAGTCAACAAAGTAAAAAAATAAATAAAATAGCAACAACTGTCAAAAAAGTAAAAAAGGATTTAAAAAATATGACCCTTTTGGTTTAATCTATAACCTACCAATATTTTAAGAATCAATTCTTTCAAAAAGGAAATTGGAACAAGCGGTGGCTCAACGGTTAAGGTGATGAGCTGTTGATCGGAAGACCAAGAAAGACCTGGGCTCAAGTCCGCCACTGTTGGATCCTTGAGCAAAGACCCTTAACCCTTCTTGCTCCAGGAGGCTATTGTACAATAGCTGACCCTGTGCTCTGACCCCAAACTTACTAAGATGGGATATGCGAAAATCAAGAATTTCCCTCATGGGATCAATAAAGTAAATAAAATAAAAAAAAGTAAAATATCATAAGGGATATTCCCTGCCATAGATAATAATTAATTCTGTCTTACAATTCCAATATCAATAAGACAGAATAAGAAAAAGGTGTTGGGTGTGGTTGGTGGGCTTTAGTCTAGTCTGCAAGGAAACACATTGCTAAAAAATATGTTTTCTGTCAATAATATACAGACAAACAATATTTAGTCGTTATGGGAAACCCAAACTTCAAGATGGTCGATCATGTTCCTGGAGCAGCTCTTCCCTGAAGTCCTTATGGCAAACCATCAATCTGCTACAAATGCTGCCTGAGGTAGGCCTCCCCTGGCTTTTAATAAGATGTGAGCTATATCTAAGTAGCTTCACCAAAGCGCTATAAACCTTGAATAGAAGGAGCCAAAGCATGGCATAGTCATTTTCCCTGGAACAGTGCAGGATCAGTAATAAAACCCCAGTACTGACAACTGGAGATCAAAAGTCTGGAGCATATTTGAATCTTTCTGAATCACTTCTTAAATGAATCGATTGAAATGAAAATGAATCGATTCACTGCTTTCGCCATGGTATTTGCACTGAACAAAAACTTAGAATCCACCAAATACAATTATCAATGGTACACCTGCTTTGCGGCGTGCTATAATTCCAGCAGATCTACTGACCGTCAGATAAATATGTCGGGAGTCAGTAAATTTCTGACCAGGAAAGTTTTTTGACCAAGAGAACTTAGGATGGGTCTAATCCGAAGGTTTTTGTCCTGAGCCATATACTAGATCAGTTTATTTAACTCAAGATTAATCCGGATAGAGGGCGGCACGGTGGCGTAGAGGTTCGCCTCACAACAAGAAAATCCCGGGTTGGATTTATTTGCATGTTCTTCCCGAGCTTGCGCGGGTTTCCTCTGGGTACTCCGGTTCCCTCCCACAGTACATTAGGTGGATGGGTGATTGTAAATTGTCCATAGGAGTGAATGTGTGTGTGAATGCATGTTTGTCTATGTGTTGCCCTGAGATGGACTGACGAGCCGTTCAGGGTGTACCCACGACTCTCGCCCAATGTACGCTGGGATAGGCACCGGCAGATCCCCGTGACCCCGAATTAGGGAATAAGCGGGAAAGAAAAGGAATAAATGAATGAATGAAAATATCCGAACTAGTAATAGTAATAGTAAACTTGGTCTGTTCTACTAGAAACAGAAGAAACTAGAAGAAAACTATTTCATTTTCCACAAAATACCTTTAAAGGTCTACAATTTATACTGTAAAATTTTAATTACTCCAGAGACAGCATACGAGCAGAAAGCTATAGCTAAAATCCTATATCTTAAGAAAAATAGATTCTGGACCAATCCCAAATGCTGGCCAAACAGCAGTCGCTAACTTGACACATCTGTCAAATATAACTTTATACATTTGACACTTTGGCAAATTACTCAACACGGAATCAACATAACACTAATTACATGTGTTGATTTTTCTGACATTTTGGTCCAAGTTAAAACAGCAGGACCGCTGACAAAGCTAATGAATTGTTTCATTGCTTAGCAAATACCGGCACCGGTGACTTGTGCCATATGGGGCATTAATGCTGACATCATCCTGATTACATCCAAGTTTAGAGAAACAATTAGCCTTAATTCATGTCAGAATTTTGGCAGTAGAATCTGCTTCATTAATATAATACATAAAACCTCATTGTGTTTCTTAGACCATAAACTTAGCCAAAGTGTTTATTTTAGCGAATGACAATACTACATGTCTTTCAGTGTCATTAGTCAATCTACAGACGGAATCTACGCTATTAGCTATAGACAACGTTGGCTAACTTTAATTGCAATGAAAGTAACTAAATTGTTTAACCCAACTCAAATTCCTGTAAATTGTATATACGGTAGGTACAGTAAGTTGACATTTTTTAAGTATCCTAAGTATTCAGACGCTTTGCTGTCTTCTTCTTCTACAATTTCATTTGACTCCAGCTGTGTGTGATTATACTGATTGGACTTGAAAGCCAAACACCTGTCCAATGAGAATCATGTGGTCAACGCAACTACCTGAAGAGCTCAGAGACAGAATTGTGGCAAAGCACAGATCTTAAGGTAACAAAAGAAATTCTGCTGCACTTAAGGTTTTTAAGAGCACAGTGGCATAATCCTTAAATGGAAGACTTTTGAAAGAACTAGAACACTTCCTAGTTTGAAAGAACTAGAACCCGATAGCCGTGTGGCTATCGGGGAAGAAGAGCGTTGGAGATAGAGGTAAAGAAGAACCCAAAGATCACTTTGGCTGAGCTCCAGAGATGCATCCGGGAGATGGGAGACAGTTGTAGAACGTCAACCATCACTGCAACCCACCACCGGTAGGGGCTTTATAGGAGAGTGGCACGATGGAAGCCTCTCCTCGGTTGAAGACACATGAAAGCCTGCATGGCGATTGCTAAGATGGTGAGAAATAAGATTCTCTTCTGAAGAGACCAAGATAAAACATTTTAGCCATAGCTCTGCAGCTCATCATCTGTCCGATCCAGTCCCAACAGGAAAGCATAGTGGTGGGGTTCAGCTGCAGGGACAGGACGACTGGTTGCAATCGAGGGACTGATTAATGTGGCGCTAAGTACATGGATATCCTGGACAAAAACTTCTCCAGAGGGCTCAGGTCCTCAGACGGGGCCGAAGGTTTACCTTCCAACAAAAAGATGACCCTAAGCACACGGCTAAAATAACGAAGGAGTGGCTTTGCAACAACTCTTGAATGGCCCAACCAGAGCCCTGACTTAAACCCAATTGAGCATCTGTGATCTGCAAGGAGGTATCTGCTTTGAGGAATGGCAGAAGATCCCCAAACTCAGGTGTGAAAGATTTGGTGCATCTTTCCCTAAAAAACTAATTGCTGCATTAGAAAAAAAGGCTGCTTCTGTGATTCTATTGTTCGCTAATTTGGGGTCACTGAGGTTTGCTGAAGCCTATCCCAGCGCACATAGGGCAAGAGTCGGCAGTCCATTGCTGGGCCACACATAGACAAACAACCACATACAGTCACACTCACTCCTATGGGCAATTTAGAATCACCAATCAACCTAATGTACATGTTTTTGGACTGTGGGAAGAAACTGGAGAAACTAGGAGAAAATCCACGCAAGCGAAGGGGACAACATGCAAATTACACACAAAAAGACCCCCGGCTTGAGAATCTTGTTCTGAGGCGATCGTGCTATCCACTACGCCACCGTGCTTCCCCTTATATAATACTTATAATTAATTCATTCAATATGTATAAACCCTAAATGTTTACATTGAAAGAATAGATTCCAGTGTGTTTACATGCATAACTGACCAAAACAATTGACGATCAATACATGGTTTTACCTACGATGTCTCAAAATAATCCTGTTTGCCTTAAACGTTGTTAATAAAGTCAAACAACCAAAGACAATCATTTGAACCACAACCTAAAGACTGAACGCAAAACTATAAGGAAATGATTGATGTTACATATAGAAATCTGTCAATAAAAATACCGTATATTACAACATCTATAACATGGAAATGAGATAAATGAGTTCTAAACATAGATCTTGTCTTACCTGTGACTGATAATTCTGTGGTTCGTCGAACCAGAAAGTTTCCAAAAGTCAATTCACAGGTGTAATTTCCAATGTCATCTTCCGTCACATCCGTAATGGAAAGTGTATCCTTCCTCCGGATAATGCTTTGTCGCCATTGTTTGGGTTTACACTCCTTTTGTTTTTTTTGTGGGGGAGAAAAAATGGGAAGAGGGAGAAAAAAAAAAAAGACAATACTATTGTTGAAAAAATGTCTTTTATGATCACATGGCTTATATATTTTCCTATAGTGGGAGGAGTTTGACTGACTGTAGTACAATGATTGGAGTAAAACTCCAGAAAGTGACACGGTTTATACAATCCTTTTAAAGAGGGTCAATTGATGCCTGTAAATGATGTGAATGGCTTATTTAATATTTGACTTTTATTTTGATAAACATGTGATTTTATGATTCTCTCCAGTTACAGTTAGTCATTTAGCAGACGCTCTTATCCAGAGAGACTTACATTTCGTCTCTTTTTTACAACTGAGCATTTGTGGGTAAAGGACCTTGCTCAAGGGCCCACAGTAGTTGCTTGGTGGAGGTGGGAATCGAACCACGGTCTTTCTGGTACTAGTCCAACACCTTAACTACTAGGTTACCACTTCCCACATGTTGATGATGATGATGATGAAGGGGTTTCTTTTATTAGCTTAGTTCCTGGTTCCTGGTTCCTGGTTCTATTTTCACAGTTATTTAGTGACCTTCTGGCTCTGACTTTGGGGTGTTTTATATTGGAACGAGGTTAAAGTTATAGTCCTATACAAACAAATGTAATAAAACAGAATAACATGGGATTAAAAATAACCATTGTGTATTTGATAGGATATAGCAATACTACGCTTCTCCATCTTGATCTCCAGTTTCACACCTTTTTTTTACTTTTTCATCTTTTTAACACTGACTCATGCATGCCCTGTGATGGACTGGCGACCAGTCTAGGGTGTACCTCCGTCTCTCGCCCTATGTGTGCTGGGAAAGGCTACAGCAGACCCTCGTGACCCTGAGTTCAGGAATAAGCAGGTTAGAAGATGAATGAATGACTCGTGCACATATACTCGGGGTTTTCTTCCTGACCTTCACTAGATTTTTAGTGATTTTAATTGAAATATTTATATCATGAGAATCAACAGAGCTGTTGGCTGTAGCAAATCCACTGAACCAATATTTAAAAAAAAATAATAAAATTTTTGCACCCCATTAAAATCACTTATTTTTACATTTTCGTTGCATTAAATGAATTAAAAAATGTCCTAAAAATCTTACCTTATACCATACAATTTCTGGATCTTTGCCAGGTTGGAAGTAGTCATCTACGTCAGGACAAATGATGTCTTTTCCTTTACTCAATTCAGCTTTCTCCAAATATTTCATTTTAGAGTTATAGCACAGGTCGGTATCGTTTTCTGACACTGTAAGTGACATGGACACTTTCATGCAGTATGTGGAATTTCTGAAAAACAAAAGTTTGAAGCTATAATTAAAAAAGGACAATTTTCCGGATTTTTCTTTTGTATTTGTTATATGCAGACAGAACAACAATAATTACAGCTCTTCTTCCTGTGCAAATATTTTCAGGTTATAACAACTTTTAATAACTACATAGTTAAACTACATTGTGTTACAGAATTGTGTTCTTTTTAAACTTTTGAAAAAAGTCCTCCGTGGGTTTCCTCTGTGTGCTCCGGTTTCCTCCCACAGTCCAAAAACATGCAGATGAAGTGGATGGGTGATCGTAAATTGTCCATAGGAGTGAATGTGTGTGTGTGAATGGTTGTTTGTCTATGAGATGGACTGGCGACCCGTCCAGAGGCAGGGTGTACTCCTGCCTCTAGCCTTATGTGTGCTTGGATAGGCGCCAGCAGACACACCCGTTAACCCGAATTAGGGAATAAGCAGGTAAAAAAATGAATGAATGAATGAAAAAGGTCCTGGGTTTGATCACCTGTCTTTTCGTACTTGTGTGCGTGCGTGCGTGCGTGCGTGCGTGTGTGTGTGTGTGTGTGTGTGTGTGTGTGTTCTGCTTATTTATGGTATATATAGACATTTGCTAACATTTGTGTGAATATGCGGGAAGGCAATGGAGTGGTGAGGTTGCAGGGAGAAGTGATAGTGAAGGTGGAAGAGTTTAAGTACTTGGTGTCAACAGTGCAAAGTAATGGAGAGTGCGTTAGAGAAGTGAAGAAAAGAGTTCAGGCAGGGTGGTGCGGGTGGAGAA
>JAOTRA010103314.1:0-10992 GCA_026260255.1 Pseudolaguvia tuberculata
GTGTGTGTGTGTGTGTGTGTGTGTGTGTGTGTGTGTGTGTGTGTGTGTGTGTGTGTGTGTGTGTGTGTAATGGGATAGACTCCAGCAGACATTAGGAAATAAGTGGGTTAGAAGACAAATGAAAGCTAAAGCAACAGGAGTTTTTAACAGAGTACAGTATAGAGTGATATACACTGGCTGGCCAAAAGTATTTGCCCTCCTGGATATGAATTCCATAGGTTGGTCTTTTTCATAACCATAATTTTTTTTAGATCCTTCTTTAATTCAGTAATATTGATTTCAAGATCTTTATCATTCATTGATCTTCTTACCTGCTTATTCCCTTATTCAGGTTCAAGGGCGCACACAGGGCAAGAGGCAGGGGTTCACCCAGGACTGGCCAGTCCATCGCACACACATCACTCCTATGGACAATTTAGAATCACCAATCGACTTAATCTGCATGTTTTTGGACTGACCGACTTACATTAGCCAGATGCCAATCGACTTATATGGGTAACGTTATAGGTTCATGCCATGTACTTAATTCTACTGTTTCTGGCTCATACTTCATTATCAGTATCACTGTTTAATCAGAATGGCTATTTAGGTTTTATATAGTAACAAACAATATAATTTTTTTAAAATTACAAATACAAAAAATATATTTTAGAACTATTAAAATCCACTGGGGAAAAAGTTTTATCTGTGATTTCATTAATATATGGACAACATTTTAAGTGGCATGGAACTAAACAAAAATTCGCACACATTTATAGTCGGTAAGAAATAAAAAGCTAAACACATCACATAATGTAAGAGGAAATAATAATAATAATAATAATAATAATAATTTAGTAGTTAGCACAGTCGTCTCACAATCAAGTTTACATGTTCTACCTGTGCCTGTGTGGGTTTCCTCTGGGTAATCTGGCCTCCTCCCACAGTCCAAAAACACTTTAAGTCGATTGGTGATTCTAAATTGCCCATAGAAGTGAATGTGTTGTTGTTTGTCTATGTGTGCCCTGTGAATGACTGGCGACCTGTACCCCTGCATATGTGCACTGGGATAGACAGCAGCAGACCACCGTGACCCTGAATTAGGGAATAAGCGGGTAAGAAGATGAATGAATGAATGAATGAAATGATTGAATGATAACTATACACAGGCCCGGAGTTTGATTCCCGGGCCAGGGATCTTTCTGTGTTTTCATGTTCTCCCTGCGCTTGTGTGGGTTTCCTCAGAGTACTCAAGTTTCCTTCCAAAAACATTAGGTCGATTGGTGATTCGAAATTGTCCATAGGTGTGTGTGGTTGGTTGTTTGTCCATATGTTGCCCTGCGATGGACTGGCGACCTGCCCAGGGTGTACCCCCGCCTCTTGCCCTATGTGAGCTGGGATAGGCACCAGCAAACCCATGTGACCCCGAATTAGGGAATAAGCGGGTTAGAAGATAAATGAATAAATTAATGAATGAACTATACACAGGATTTTGCGCCTTTGCGGTAAATGCAAACTAAAAGAATCGTTCAACGCATCGGCTCGTTGTTACCGAATCATATAAGGGAATCGTTCGCAACGAATGAATCACGAACATAATTTATAAACACGTTACTATTTTTCATTATCACTTCTAATGGACGCTGCAGTGACATGCGATTTTTGTGGCTTACCGTATACATTGCCAGGTAATGTTTACAAGTGATTTATTATTGATATGCTGTGTAAATGAAATGTGTTCTTAATTGAAATGTAATTAACTCGTTTAATTAACTAGTACGTCACATCCTTACAATTAGCGCCAGGCTAAACAAAACATGCCTTTCAAACTAGCGTAACTTTTAATAGTTATTTCATAATTAGCGCTAAATTAATTTTAATTGGAAGGTCACGTGCGACTTAAATGACGTTGAATCAAACTTTAATTGAAATCGTAACCTATGTGTTAAGAATGTAAATCTGAGATTTATACTTTAACTTGTAGTTTTAGTCTCGTTAATTGCATTGTGTCTGTACAGAGGAAGTAAGTGTGGGAAGACTGCCCCATGTGCTTTCTTGTGGTCACGTGTTCTGCTCTGATTGTCTCCGCTCTCTGGAGCGTCCTCAGGCTTCTGGAAGTTTCGTGTCCTCCATCAGCTGCCCCGAATGTACAGTGAGTGCTTTAAAATAGAATCAACCAATAGCGTTATAGACTGGGATTAATCAGTTAACCAATTAAAATGGTCACTGATGATGATGATAGTTAATTGACTTCAATTTGCCATTAGTTCATTATTAAAACTTTACATTTTTTATTCAGTCACTGTAAATACAGAAAAATATATTACTGTCTGAGGCTACCATTGGCAAAATTAGGCAAACTATATTAAAATAGTTGATGATAATTAGGGCGGCGTGGTGGCATAATGGTGCATGAAGTTCTTGGGTTTGATTCCCGGGTACCATCTACATTACGTTGATTGAATGAATGAATAATTATAACTAAGGAACATTCATTCATTGATTACCCATCTTCTTACCCACTTATTCCCTAATTAGTGGTCACGGGTCTGCTGGTGCCTATCCCAGCGCACATTGGTATACCCAGGTTTACCCTGGACAGGTTGCCAGTCCATTACAGGGCCACACATGGACAAAGAACCACTCATATACACAATCACTTCTATGGGCAATTTAGAATCACCAGTCAATGTACATATTTCTTGACTGTAGAAGGAAACCGGAGTACCCAGAGGAAACCCATGCAAGCACTGGGAGGTTTCCTCTTTTAACTTTTTTGAAAGATGTATTGAACAAAGATAACCATCAACTATTTTACTTCATTGTATTGTTTATTAGAAGGACAGCGTGTGTAGGATGTTTTGGAGACAAGGTGAGAGAGGCTAGGTTGAGATGGTTTGGACATGTGCAGAGGAGGGATATGCAGTATATTGGCAGAAGAATGCTGAGGATGGAGGTACCGGGCAGGAGGAAAAGAGGAAGACCAAAGAGGAGGTTTATGAATGTGGTGAGGGAAGACATGCAGGTATTTGGTGTGAATGAGGCAGATGTAGAGGGACAGGGTAGTGTGGAGAAGAGTGATCTGCTGTGGCAACCACTAACGGGAGCAGCCGAAAGGAGAAGTATTATTTATTTTGTAAAATTTGCATAGATTTTTAGAATCTAGATTTTTATATTTTTCTGTAATTTTAGTCACATTAAACCTCTGCCATAGATATTCACTGAAACTGTTGAAGGGGTAAATGGATTGCAAGTGGACAACAGAGTTATTGGCCTTATCTACGCTGCCACGATGAACTCCAAGAGCAGGTAATGTCTTTCTTTATATAAAGCTAATGAATAAATAAAACATTTTTGATTCAGGCAACCACTTCACAGATGTAAGAGTACGCCTGCACGATTGTCTCCTTCCGAGAAATTTGAAGAGGAGGTATATGTGTTACTGATAAACAGTTTTATCCACACAAAATTTCATTTATTAAGTTTAAAATTTGATTATTGTGTGCAGAGACAAAATCTGGTGAATTTAGATACTGCTCTTATTAAAGCATCAGAAAACCTCCATACCTTGGATAGTCTGCATCAGGTATATACAAGGCATTAGCAGACTTATTAAGTTAACTTATTAATTTATTAATCCTTCTAGTGGAGACCTAATTTAATTTATTTTCCCTACAAGAATCTGGTTACAGGTATTCAGAGCCAACTACAGAAAGAGAGAAATCGAATCATTAAGGAAATTAATGACTGCATGGAAAAGGCAATCAACATCCTTCAACAAAGGTGTGTAGTATTGTCGTAAATAAAGGGTCAGTAAGTTTAACCAATTGTCCCCAATAACACTTTCCACCTTTTTCTCGCGACTCACTAGTAGTGTGTCAAACATTAATTGTCTGTGCTTCCTTAATATAAGTCAATTTCTTTTTAGACGTAGCATGCTAGTGTCTCAACTAGTTTGTCTAGACGAACTCTTCTCAGATGGGAGAAAAGAATGTGAAAAACTACATACAAGACAGATGGAGCTGCGCACAGCCATCCAGAAAGCAAGACATGTTTGCAGAGTCCCTTTGCTAGAGACTTACTGTCACCTGGATAAGGTACTCAAGCTTGACTGTAACCGAATATGTCATAGTCTGTATTATTATCTCTGACCACAAGGCACGGGAATTGTTTCATGTGTCAGAACTAGTTTGGGCTATTGATTACGTGAACATATACTTGATATATAAGAAATGGGCCTAGTTACCATTTAGGAACTTTAGCTCCATCAAATGCTATGGAAACACTTCCTGCAATTGCCTGAAGATTTTGCACCAGGTATGTTCAAGACTTTTCTCCAGTCCCCATTAATATACCAAAACCCATACTGTCTCTCTGCTTCTCCTGCCTGGCAACATACATAAACATAAAAAGTGCAGTGGAGAATGTCAGACCAGCTGGAAAGGTCTTCCAGACACCAAAAGGAAGGCAAGAAGGTGGGTGGCTGAGCTCATGCTTGCTTAAGAATTTTCAGACACTCCTAAGAGGCTCAACGTATGATGGAAAATGGTATGGCTGCCTTCAAGGAGTTCCTAAAGAGTACTATCACTAAGGTTACTGTGTATCCTAGGTTCCTACAGGGATGAGACACCGCAACTCCTGGCTATGCAATCAACTTTCTGTCTATGTGCTTCAAAACAAAGGTTACTGTATCATGGCTGAATGCTTTACTTCCTGGTCACTTAAGTCACCCGACTAACCCGTTGCGTTCTAATTTTACAGTTTTACATAGGTTACATGTGATCGTGAAGATGTTGGAAATGTCTGGACAATGTCAAGGATGTTTTTATGCATATTAAAGATCAAAGACTTCCATTTAACACCCTTATGTGCATGCATGGAAGCCCTGAAGGGACAGTGCATTTGACCTCACTCTGTATGAGCAATGCCGCACAATTACCAGGTCTTAACAGTTTACTCTGCTCCATAAGCACTGACTTGTGTGTGTGTGTTGGAGAATTTGCTTCATTTGTACACAATCTAATTGAAAATTGACTGTGTGGCAACATTCGGTCAGTAGTGTCCTTATGGCATTATTCAATTGTTTTGTTCATTTATTCAATCATCTTCCAACAATTTAGAATCACCCATCAACATGTTTTTTGACTGTGGAAGAACATGCAAACTCGCACAAATACCCCTTGACTGGGAATCGAACCTGGGACCTTCTTTTTGTGAGGCGACTGTTACGCAATGCACTACCAGTGTTATTCATTCATCCTCTCACACATTCACTCCTATGGGCAATTTAGAATCGCCAAGCAACCTAATGTACATGTTTCTGGACTGTAGAAGGAAACCGGAGGAAATCCACAAGCACGGAGAGAACATTGTCTGAGAATCGAACCCAGGGCTTTCATGTTGCGAGCCATGTTCTAACCACTACAGCACCGCGCTTCTATCTTCAAGTTCTTGTTTATTGCAATAGAGAAGAAAAAAAACATTAGTATAATTAGGAACAGATGCCCAGATCCTTACCACTTGATTCCCACAGCTCCATTTTACCATACTGCTAAACGGAAGTGAATAAAAACACCATGTCCACTAGTCTTGACTGTTGACACAAGGTAGATTGATTAATTTTGATCCAAATTCTAAGCCACCTTCATTAACTAGGAATTCTTATTTGCTACTTCAAACATACTTTTTTACTTGATTAATAGGTCTACAGGTGTTTATTTTAATATTATTTGAAGTATAAATTAGATGTACAATATCTTAGTTGCTCTGGATAAAGGTATCTACTGAAATGTTAGCACAGATGCTTGCTGTGCGCAAATACCACTGTTGTTTAGTTTGTCCCATATAATGTTTCCCTTCTGAAATACTTTTAGATTTTGGAGACTTTGCAGAGGCCTGTGGACACCAATTCATACGATATGAGCTGCCTCAATCTGCACTCCAATCTCAGGTAGTTCATTCTATCAAATGTATTACGATATTCCTCCAAAATATTGTAATTTCAAAAGAGTTGACATGTACAGTGATGTTATTTTATATAGATGCACTCTTAATGTTGACCATGTGAACAATTGCTTGGAGCTCACAGATGGCAAATTTACAATGTAAGTAAATGTTTTTTATCTTCAGTGTCATTTGCTTTATATTTTCTTACTTGTATTCACAAATAAGCTCATACGGCATTATTTGCATAATTAGCTGTTTAAGATGCAAAAGAGAAAATTTGGGACTTAGTAGTTATGAATGTTCTTTTAGTGTGCACAAAGATGTGGCCATCCCTCCTACCACAGAGCAGCAAGTTAGGAGTGGAGGTTCGGCTGAAAAGAAAGGATGCAGAGAAAGCCCTCAAATGCCCCTCTCTCCTGTTCCAGCATTCCTCAAAAACATCTGTGCTCCAAGCCCTGATTTAGTTATGGTGGAAACTGTTGATTATCAGGAGAGATATGTAATGGGTATGTAAGGTATTATCTGAGTATGTGTGTAAACATAAGTTGGTAAAAGCCCAAAGAATCCTAATCAATTTTCTGTTCTCAGCTCTTTTCTCTTTTCTGTTTACAGAGAAACAAAAGACACAGAAGAAGAATCGCAGGTTACTTTCAGACAAGCTCACAGTCACTCAAAGTGGTAGAACCAGTAATCCTCTCTATTTATTCCTATTTATTGTTTTAGATTTAATATAAATATATTTTTTTGTTTGTGGTTTTCAGTATTAAAGGAATGGGTTGCCGTGACTCACATCATCAATCCAACACATTTTTTTGTGCACTATGTAATGGAGCGCAAGGCCAGAGTCTTGCTGGCCAAAACTATTCAGACCATCTGCTCTGGAGAAAGCAGCCACTTCACTGAACAGGACCAGATCAAGATAGGTAAGTATTATGATTGGTTAGCATTTATGGTTCCATTTCTCCCTCACAAGAATATTTCTAATATCTTTACACAATGGTTGTATGATGGTTATTGGCGTACTGAGCATAAAAAAGTCTTGGGCAGCAGTGCTTTATTGTTTATATTGTAAATATAATAATAAAGGTGAATCCATTCGTGCGCAACTTTATTAGCAGCTTTCTCGTCATATTTCCCCAACAAATAACTTAACATGAGTATAACATAGAACATGGATATAATTGCTTGTGCGGCCCGGTACCAATTGATCCACTAAACGGTACCGGGGGTCGGGAACCGCTGCTCAAAAGCTGTTTGACACATGCAAAGTAATAATACGGAGGATTTGATATTTTAGTTTTGGTTCTATTGTTTTAATAGATAAATGAGTTACAGGTGTGGCATCTTTTAAGTTTTCATAAAAAATTCTTGAATCAAGCATTAAAATAGGGAAAATTGTAACATTCATTCATTCATCTTCTTACCTGATTATTCCCGAACTCGGGGTCATTGGGGTCTGTCTATCCCAGCACACGTGGGGCGAGAGGCGGGGGTATACCCTGGATGGCTTGCCAGTCCATCACAGAGCAACACATAGAGAAACAACCATTCACACACATTCACTCATATGGATAATTTAGAATCACCAATCAAACTAATCTGCATGTTTTTGGACTGTGGGGAGTACCTGGAGAAAACAGACGCAAGCGCAGGGAGAACATGCAAACTCCGCACAGAAAGATGCTGGCCCGGGATCCGAACCCAGGACCTTCTTGTTGTGAGGCGACCGTGCTAACCACTATGCCACCGCGCCGCCCAAAATTGTAACATGAATAATTATTTTTTTAAATGGTTTCTCCTGTGTGTATGTGTATGCAGGAGCCCTGGTGTTGGTTAAATTGAAGGACACAGTCTGGTATAGAGCAGTTGTGAATCAGGTGTTCCAAAAAGGCTGTCTGGAGTCTGTGACTCATTGTTCTGCAAGTGATGTTGCACAGCTGAAAGTATTCTTTCCTGACCATGGCTTCTCAAAGGAATTTGACATTTCTGGGTGAGGAGAAAATAAACATTATGGTTGCACAATATAAGATCAATGAATTTCCGGGTAAAAAACATCATTACTATTACTCTGATAACTAGATATGATTGAGTTTGCTTGAAACTTGAATTGTGGACTGTTACCACTGCCACTAAATATAAAGATAAAAATATACAATTGTTTTTTAATAATTGTTTATTCACTGCATTTTGATTCGCTGTAACAGGTGAAAATGTATTTTGCCTACACCGCACATGCTACTGCCTGTGTCCGTTTCACACCCAGTTTATTACTGCATATGAATGAAGCCTGAATCCAATCTGAAAATATTAGAAACCATATTTTTTCCAGTTTATCTCAAAACTGTGCCACATCAGAATTGAGTCGCTTGATGCGTTCAGTGTAAATGCGGCCATTTGATTTAACTGGTTGAAATGAACAGCAAAAGTATGACAGATACTAACAAACCATCTGTACTTTCTCCTAAATTTCATCACTGATTGGCTGCTTTGTTGTTTGTCTTGTTTTGTTAACAGACCATTATATACATATACAGTATCTTAATGACATCACAAAATACATTTTATAATAAAGTTAAAACTGTAGCTTAGTGTTACTGATTGTTACACTGGTCTGGAAAGGGGGTCAATCATCTGCATACACAAACTTGAAACAGTGCAGCAAGAGAGATGCTATGAAATGAAGAGCTTGAACAGTGGAACATAACAAAGGAACAAATATTAGTTAAAAGAAATTCTTGACGCTGACTGTAAACCACGTTTGTATTGTATATGTATGTCAATCTCTTTTAATTAAAAAAAAAAAAAAGTTAAACTTTGGTTCCAAGTTTAACATATCTGCATATACGTAATATTCACTATCTGACATTTGTGAATGTTCTCTCATTGTGCGTGCACCCTTTTTTTTTTTTTTTTTTTTTTCTCTCACTTACATAGAGATGAACTTAATGGGCTGAATGAATGTGTGCGGCTTGCTGATTCTTCTGCACAGGCTGACCTGCGACAATGGGCACCTCAGGCCATTAGGTGCTCCCTAAAAGATATAGTTCCCTCAGACCTGGTAAGAAGTCCGAGCCCAGTGATCAGCGTTATAAATTATAAGATCATTCAATTTTTCTCAATTACTGAATATTCAAAATACAAAGTTTATCATGTAAACACAGCTGTTTTATTTTTAAATGCAAATAGTCGAATTTAGGGGCAGTGCGGTGGCTTAGTAATTAGCATGGTCACCTCACAAGAAGAAGGTCCTGAGTTCGTTTCCAAGGCAAGGGATCTTACTGTGTGGAGTTTGCATGCACTTCTTGCACTGCCTTATGTTTTCTCTACTTACTCCATTTCCTCCCACAGTAAAAAAAAACCAAAACCAACATTTATATTCGGTTAATTTTCAATTGCCTAAATTGTCCGTCTATATGTCGCCCTGCAATGGAATGTCAACCTGTCCAGGGTGTACAGTTACAGTTTGGCATTTGGCAGAAGCTCTTATCCAGAACAACTTACATTTGGTCTCATTTTTACAACTGAGCAATTTTGGGTTAAGGGTCTTGCTCAAGGGCCCACAGTGGTTGGTTGGTGGAGGTGGGATTCAAGCCCCGGTCTTTCTGTATTAGTCCAACACCTTAACCACTAGGCTACCACTTGCCACAGGGTATATCCCTGCCATTTGCTTTATGTGCGCTGGGATAGGCTCCAGTAAACCCTGTGACCCCAAAATATAGAATAAGTTTGTTGGATAAATTTGAGAATGAATGAATGAAATAGTCCTTTTATAATAAGATGCTTGCATTTGGCTGATAATATGAAAATGAGTACAACGGTGACAGTCAGTGAATATATTTCTGCCGCAGGTAAAAGGTTGGAGCAACGAAGCATCTGAAGAGATGAAATGTGTGATTGGCTCCAGTCTAGTGGAAATGCAGGTGTTTGGTGAAGAGAGAGACACTCTTCTGGTGGATCTGAAAAAAGTATCAATAAGCCATTCACTTTCTCTGAGAGAACATCTTGTGTTCATGGAGCTTGCCAGGCAAGAGATGTTTCCATTTGTGAAACACCTTTATTAACATAATCTAATGTAATTAGCGTGTGTGTTTGTGTGTTGTTGCAGGTTCTATTCCCCTCAGAGAGCCCCTGCAGGCTGTACAACAATGCAGTTTTACCCACCTCAGTTTCCCAAACTGAACACTAAGTTAAACGCTGTGGTTTCCCATGTAAACACACCATCAGACTTCTACATACAGCTCGTAGGTTTACTGGTTGGGCCAGTTTTTTAATAATAGTTTATTTAATTTACAAGGTGATTTCAAAGCATGTTAATATGTAGGACACAGACACATGGGCCGCATTTACACTGCACCGATAAGGTGACCCAATATTCCCTCCAATGTACCAGAGATTGAGGGGAAAAAAGCACAGTGATACCGATATTCTGATCGGCTGCAGACCCCAATTATATTTTATCCTTTCGGGTGCTCCCGTTAGTGGTCGCCACAGCGGGTCGCTCTTCTCCACACTACCCTGTCCTCTACATCTGCCTCATTCACACCAACTACCTGCATGTCTTTCCTCACCACATCCATTAACCTCCTTTTTGGCCTTCCTCTTTTCCTCCTGCCCGGCATCACTGTCCTAAGCATTCTTCTACCAATATACTGCATGTCTCTTTAATAAACTAATTTCTAATCTCTTTTCCACCCTGACTGAACTCTTTTCTTCACTTCTCTAACGCACTCTCCATTACTTTGTTGACCCCAGGTACTTAAACTCTTCCACCTTCACTACCACTTCCTGCAACCTCACCACTCTTGACTTCCCTCTCATTCACACACATGTACTCAGTCTTACTGAGGCTGCCTTCCTTCCCCTTCTCTCCAGTGCATACCTCCACCTTTCCTGCTCCCTATCCTCACCACAAATCGCAATATCAAACATCATCGTCCATGGAGACTCCTGTCTGACCTCATCTGTCAACCTGTCCATCACCACTGCAAATAAAGGGCTCAGAGCCGATCCTTGATGCAATCCCACCTTCACCTTGAACCAGTCCGACATTCCTACCGCACACCTCAC
>JAOTRA010103397.1:0-10984 GCA_026260255.1 Pseudolaguvia tuberculata
ATATGAACACTTGGCAGCTAATTGAAAAACCAGTGTGCATCTGTTATAATACTGTTTTATTATATACAGTATATAATATGAAATGGCTGTATACTTTAAGAACACCCTGTGATGGACTGGTGACCTGTTAAGGATGTACCCTTGCTTCTCGCCCTATGTGTGCTGGGATAGGCACCAGCAGACCACAGTGACCCCGAATTAGAAAATAAGCCTGTTAGAAGATGAATGATTGAATGACTTTAATAATACCATTTGAATCATGGCTTGTAGGCAACAGATACACACAACTGAAGTAGCAGTAACTGACATTAAGTAAGGGTTCTCCTGAAGCTGCCTTAATCAAATTCGTATGTGTTTTAGAGGAGGGAGATGAATAAAAAATGAAAAGAAGGAGGAATAATTTTGGTGGAAATATGCTGCCATCTACTGTAATTATTTTATCATTACAAATCAAATTAAACAGATTAAATTTTAAAGCATAAATAATTAGATTTTTTACAAACAGTTTTCAGAGATGAAATGGTGTAGATGCAGGCTCAGAGAGAGAGAGAGACCCAATGAAATCAAACCCAGGTCGCCAGACCACAGCTGTTGTTAATGTTCATTTTTTTTCCTCAGTGAACTTGCTGTGTACTGTGTTAGGATGAAAACCGGTCTAATGAGGCATTAACATGTACTGTAGTAATGTAGCATTTCCAGCTATCATATAATTCCACCTGGCTACCAAATTATTTCCAGGTATATATCATTTGCTGTTAATTTTAAGATTTTATTTACAGCTTAGTTTGTAGTCTTTGTTTTGGTTACATTTGCCAGATGTATTTATCCAGATAGATTTACATTTATCTTACATTGTCATATAATATTCTCCCGAAGAGGACGGTGCGGTGGCGTAGTGGATAGCACAACAAGAAGGTCCCGGGTTCAAAAACCGGGCCGGGGATCTTTCTGTGCAGAATTTGTGCTTGCGTGTGTTTCCTCCGGGTACTCCGGTTTCCTCCAACGGTCCAAAAACATGCAAATTAAGTTGATTTGGTGATTGTAAATTATCCATAGGAGTGAATGTGTGTGAATGGTTGTTTGCCTATGTGTTGCCCTGAGATGGACTGCCCCCCCCCCCCGGGTGTACCCCATCTCTTACCCTATGTGTGCTGGGATAGGGCAGCAGACCCCCGTGACCCCAAATTCGGGAAAGTGGGTAAGAAGATGAATGAATGAATTCTCCAGAAGGCAGTGACCCTGCGAGATGCAGTTCTTTCTAAAAAGCAAAATAACAACAGGGGGAAGCATGTTGGCTTACAGCAAAAAGGTTCTGGGTTAACAATCTGACCTGTGCTTGTCTGGGCATTCTCTGGGTGCTCCAGTCTCCTAACACAGTCCAAAAATGTAAGTTAGGTTGATTGGTGATTCAAAATTGGCCATAGGAGTTGGTATGTGTGCCTGTGGTTCTAATTAAGTCGTAGAAACATTTTATGTAGTAATATGTTTGTTAAAAGTTTACATTCAAAAAAATTCTTAATCATAATATAGAAAAAATTAGTAAAATAGAATAGAATAAAATAGAGGTATTCTGTATGTATCATATATAACTGTGTTGATATATAAATTAACTACAGTGAAGTTTAAAGTGTGGTCACGTCAGACTAGCCCCACCCCTTTCAGAACAACTTCAGGATGGAAGCTCAAGGATAGCCACGCCTCTTCAGCAGAGTCCTAGGTCAGCCATGCCGCTTTAACAGAGCCTCAGGTCAGCCACGGTGCTTCAGCTCCAGCCTCATCAGCAGCGCCTCCCGTCCTTCCATCCTTGTCAGCGGCACATTTAGCCTAATGGAGTGTCCTTCTGTCACTGCTAAGCCTGTGGAGCCTCCTTCTGTCCCCGCTAAGCCTGTGGAACCTCCTTCTGTCTCTGCTATGCCTGTGAAGTCTCCTTCTGTTTCTGTTAAGCTTGAGGAATCTCCCTCAGTCCCTGCTAAGCTTGTGGAATCTTCTGTTTTTGATGAAACAGTGTTGTTGAAGGAGATCTTTTCTTTTTTACCAGCGGATGTTTTGTTTCTGCAAAGACATTAAACTGTTACACCATGCCTAGGGAGGCTATGGACTGCTCCACTAGCTCTGGTATAGAAACTATGAACTCTGTTGGTGTCAAGCTGAAGAAGGAGTCCTATTGAAGCTAGTTGCTTTGTATGATTCCTGAGGTAGCTGAGGGCGGACTGCAGCTTGGGTGGTTGTGCAGGCAAAAACTCTGGTTGCAGTTTGGTAAGGTCATGGAGAATGACTATCTGTCAGCCTTGAAGAGATTCTGGCAAACCGTCCGATGACTCGGGAAAGGAAAGCAGTGCCCTGCCAACACTTTTTACAGTGGAGGTGAGAATCTGCTTACTTTGACTGGGGACATTGTTGTGTGGTGGAATGAATACAATTAAAATCTCCTCAATATCATCAATGGCACCATCAACATGTCTTCCATTGAGGAAGAAGAGACCGAGGGCTCAAATGTGGACTTTCACTGACTTCCAAAGTCACTGAAGAAGTTCAGAAGTTCCTTGGTGGCAAGGCAAGGGGGTGAAATCCACCCAGTCTCTAGATATTGTGGGGCTGTCTTGGCTGACACACCTCTGCAGAATTGCAAGGCAGCTGGGAACCAGGGAGAATTTATCCAACAGTCTAACCTCAGATCCAGGAGAAACAATGGTTTTCCTCTTGACCGTTGAACACTGAATGAGCTTTATACCCTCTTGAGGGTGCCGGAGGGCCCATGGGAGTTTGCCCAACTCGACCACATGTGTTTTGTGAAACAGGATAAAGCTTTCAATTGTATCCCTCATTGTTTCCCTTGGGGGGTTACTCTGGGAGTAAGGGGTCCGTATGACCAGAGTACGAGCTTTGTTTGCATTGCTGTAAAACAGTCAGACTTGTTCCCAGTGCATGTTGGTATCTGTCAAGGGTGCCCTTAATGACCTGTCCTGTTTATTGTCTTTATAGACAGAATTTATAGGCGCAACCAGGGACAAGGGGTATTCAGATTTAAGGAGCACTCTGATTTTTGTGGATGATGATGTCCTATTGGCTCAATCAAGCCAGCATGTACTGAAGTGGTTTGTAGCAGTGTGAGGGAGTGGTTGGGATTAGAATAAGCATCTCCAAATCCAAGAGCATGGTTCTCAGTTGGAAAAGGATTGCTTGCTCCCTTCTAGATTTAAATTGTCCACAGTTGTCTAATACTGTTAGAGCTGAATGAAGAGAAATCACATTTTTAAGATCCATATTGAAATGGAAAATTTTAATATAATGTGCCTAGTAACAAAAACAAATAGAGATTTGTGCTCGTAGGTAAAAAAAAAAAAAAGAAAAAAGAAAAAGAAAACGAGTAGCTGTGATGCTGCTGCTTGTATCCTTCTCACTGTTTATATGTAGCTTTACACGGCACATGTAAAAAGTGAGATAAGGATACAAGCAGAAATCAACAGCAGAGAGAGAGAGAGCGAGAGAGGAGAATTCTATTTATGTGCTGAAAGTAAAGTGGTGCCTAATGTTGCTGCACTGTGCAAAAGATTATAATAAAAGCATTTTAAAAAACATCTTACCTGCTTATTCCTGAATCTGGGGTCACGGGGTCTGCTGCACCTATCCCAGCACACATAGGCTGGGGTACACAATAGGCGGGGGTACACCCTGGACAGGTTGCCAGTTCATCTCAGGAGAATGAAAACATTAAAATAAATTTAGAAAAGTATTAAGAAGTATTTAAAGAATACTGATAATACTCTTTATACTGTGTTCAAAGTAAGGTTTCTACCAGTTTGTCAGAGATTCAGGTCTCAATATTTAAGTTTAGACTAAAGACCCATTAATATAAATCAGGCATTTGAGTGTTAGTTTTTCTTTAAACAAAGTTGTAGATCAAGGGGACTCAAAATGTTGATTATGTTGTATTATGGTGATCTGATATGTTTGGATGCTGTCCTCCACAGTCTCACTGATCACTCAGCTGTGTTTTTGGTGTTGTGCAGGTTGCTTTACATACGAAGGATCTCTTATGTCTGTGCCTCTCTCTTGCTCTCCTTTTAGTTATGCTATTTTAACTAGTTTTGCCAGAGTACTTTCCTGCACTGAACTCACTCTGTGTCCCACCATGTGGCACAATAGATAACCGTTTTCCCCTCTCTAGTTCTGTCGAGGTTCACATTCCACTGCACCTCACTGGATCTGCTGGTTCCATTCTCCACATCACATAAACTTAATTTCAATTTTCATAATTAAATTAATCTGTGTGTCAAATTAATATTTTGGTTTTTCAATTAAAATCAATTTCAATTATATTAAAATAGATGTTAACGTGTCTGTGTATTGATGCATAAAGGATCAGATCCATGGGTGCAGAAACATGCTTTATTATAGATAGAACAACAAAACTTAGACTTGCGATATTTATACCAAATAAAAACCTAATTGCGATACTCACAAATTGGATGCAAAACAGTATCTCCAACATGGAAAAAAGACTTAGCCATGAATGTTATTAGCATAATAGCATATAAACAAATATCAACAAACAATGATCCACACCTAGCCCAGTGGTGTGTCACCTTAAACTATGTGGCATCACGTCGACAACCAATTGGTGGGCAATGAAGCTACAAAATGTGGCAGGAGCGTAGTCTGGCTCATTACATAACCCCCCCTCTAAAGGATGCCTCCTGGTGTCCCCTAGGGCAAAGCCTTACTAATTCAAAGCCGACTAGCAAAATTAAAATATACACTAAAGAACAAATCCTAAACATGGGAAGTCTTAAACATACAAGACAAAAGACAAATCTAAGCAAGACAAGCCTTCCAAAAAAAAAAAAAAAAAAAAAAAAAAAAAATCATAATTGAACACAAATCAGATTAACAAAAAGGACAGAGCCAAGGGCCGAATTGGGGTAATACAGGGAAGGGAGGACTTCGACAAAGACTATAAACCTAGGCAGAGCACAAAACAGAAAGACAGACAGGCTTGAAAACAGATTGTAAAAGCACACGGAGACAGAAAGTGCACAGGAATAGAAAGCGTAAAAATAACAAAGAACCACAGCAGAAAGGGAGCAATGATGGAAACAGGACAGGAGTATAGACAGGAACTGACCAGAACAGAGAGAGAGAGAGAAATCAGACTGGAGCAGGGAAAGAACCAAGACCAAAGAAAGGGGTGAGACATATCAGAATAGAAATAACTAAATACATGGAAAACAAAGCACATTTTAAACAAACTAAACCAAATATAAATCAGACAAAGCTTCAAAGAGAAAAGCACATAACCGCTCAAGTTAAAAAAAAAAAAAAAGCCCACCGCAAACACACCAGCAGTTTCCTTAGATAGCCTCTGAAATTTGAACATTAATCCGCAAGCGCAAACGAAAACGATGTGTCATGTTGCCACACCCAATCAGCTGGTCCCCAAATTATTAAAAGGTGAGATGGCCAAACCCAACGGCTCCTGCAAAAGCAAAAGTTAAAATAAAGACAGAAAAACAGTAGAAAAAGCTCGGGAAAAAGAATACAAAAAAATAAATAAATAAATAAATAAGACAAATAATAAACATCACACAGGGATGTAAAATTTTAAACAAACATATCGTTATCTTAAATAATGCATCATCGCCCCAACGACCAATCCAAGAGCGATGACGCTACAAAATGTGGGCGTAGTGTATCAATCAATCAATTTCAGACACCTGTGATAATTAGTTTGCCAGGTGAGCCCAATTAAGGGAAAACTACTTAAAAGGGTGTTCCACCTTATTAATCCACAAGTTTCAAGCAATATAGGAAAGAAAAAGGATCTTGCTGTTGCTTAAAAGCATTAAATAGTGCAATGCCTGGCAAGATATGAAAATATTACATATTTCACAAAAACGCAAGTGTGATCATTGTACTGTGAAGAGATTTGTGGCTGATTGACAGATGTGTTTGTGTACATAAAGACAGTTTAAGGTAGAACACTGCCAGACAAATTAATTGGATTAATCAAGCAGTTGCTAAAAAAGCAGCAGACAGATCTTTGAAGCTGCTGGTGCCTCTGGAGTCTCGCAGAGTCTGATGTAGGATCCTCCAAAGGTGTGCAGTTGTTCGTACTATTCTAAAACTAAGGCTTTGTCAAAAATCAGAGTCCACAAAAATTATGAATTACATTTAAGTACACAATTCCTGACTATCAAAAAGGTATGTTCTTAAAGTACACTTTAATTATGAATGATAGTCTTCATCTTTTAACCCACTTATTCCCTAATATGGGGTCATGGGGTCAGCTGGAGCTTCTCCCAGCACACATATTGTAAGAGGCACAGTTTGCTAGTCCTCAGAGCCAATCTCAGCGCCACAAACAACCACTCACATTCGCACACACTCCTATGGGCAATTTGGTCTCACCAATCAACATGTACATGTCTTTGGAAACTGAGGGAAACCCATGCAAGTGCAGGGAGAAAATGCAAACGCAGCACAGAAAGATCCCTGGCAGAGGTTGGAGGTTCTGGGACTTCCTGAAAGCTAGACCAATTATTGGTCTAGCTGTCAGGCGATTCTATTGTAGAGTATTGTACTCTAAACACTTAATGATTTTTTTCCATTTACAGCACATACATTTTGAGAACTGACTGTAAACATATAGATAAAAGAATATACTCTAAATCTACCAATCAAAGCCAGAAGTGAAACTAGATCACAGATTTTTGGTCAGAGATAAGACTGAGTCACATAATAGGCCGCAGAATGTTTGGCAAAAACAAAAATTCCACTTTTTTTTACTAGATACAACAATTTTCATCTATCATTTAGCTTGAATGTTTAGAGCAGTACATCAGGTTAAATTAGTTCTAGATCAGCGACGCCTGCTTACAATTGGAGTCATAAATTACACAAATTCCTGTGGAAAAATCTCTTCAAGACTATATCTCAGCAGTGACATGAGGTTTACATCTCTACAGAGTACATTATTCAACATTTGATTGAAAACATTTAACATGTTTTGTTTAAAATTTCATATTAGCATTCTTTACATCTAAAAACCATAGCATAGAAAAAACTAATTAAAATTCATCGCCTTATTATTACTTATAAATGAAGTCCGGATTCAGACCCAAAAAAGCACAATATCCTCTTAAACCTGCAGCAATTTAGACTTGCTCTTAAAAGCTGGGGTGATTGTTCATTGTCCATCTAGTCCAGCGCGCACACTGATTTTCCGCTAAAAAAGATTAGAGCTCCAGGTGAGCCTGAAGAATGGCGTTTTGTGCAAGACTTGAAAGCTGTGAATGATGCCCTAGTGCAAAGAGCACCTAACGTGCCAAATTCGTATACCATTTGAACACAAATCACACCCAAATGTAACTTTTTCTCTGTTGTCGATTTAGCAAACGACTTTTTCAGTGTGCCAGTGCATCCTGATAGCCAGTATTGTTTGCGTTCTCATTTAAGGGGAAAATGAGGCATTAAAATCAAGCCTGGAGGAGTTACTATTGGCTCCAGGTTCTGTTCTTCTGCAATGTGTGGATGACTGCTTGCTGGGGTCACCCACGGAAGAACAGTGTTAAAAGTATACAGTTGCTCTGCTTTGTTATCTTGCAAAAGAAGGTCATAAAGCAAGTTTGTCAAAATTACAATTTGTTCAAATAAAAGGGCAAAATTTTTAAGTCACTAAATTTCAGGTAATGGTAAAAGACTTGAAGCAGGAATAGCTGAGGCAATCCCGAAAATACGTAAACCAATCACAAAAATAACAAGTGATTTATTCTTTTTTGGGATGTGTCTTTATTAAAAAGACACATCCCATTTGGTATAACAATTAAAATGTTTATACCAAATGTTGCTGTTTTAGAGGCACCATTGAGCGCTATTGCTCATGGACAAGGCCTACAAGCACACAGCAAAGTCATTTGGACACAAAAATAATTAAAATTAGCTTTGCAGAACACACCTACACTGGGTATACCAGATCCTAACTGCTTGTTTACTCAGGCAGTAGATGAAAAGCATGGCTGCATGACCTCAGTATTACTGCAACAACACGGAGATTTGTCCTGTTGCTTACTTTTCAGCTAAACTATCCAGTAGCTGCTGGCAAAAGCTGTTAATGCATCGCTGTTAATGATTGTGGGTTATAGCGATTTAACACTGTTGGTACCACAAGCAGTTTATCAACTGCTTCTAGAACAAAAAACTTCCCATATGACCCCAGCATTAATTATGACTGTATTAAGCCCTGCTACTCTCCTCCCTACTGAAGATGAGGTGAGCCGCATGAGTGTGCAGGTGATGAATGAGATCTGCAATCCCAGACCAGATCTTCAAGAAATACCTCTAACTAACCCTCATCTTGAACTTTTGTTGATTGATCTGTCTTCAGAGATCCTGCAACGGGAAAGAATTGCGTGGGTTTCGCAGTGAAAACACAAAAGTAAACACTGGGAAAGGGTAGATTACCGTCTCACATGTCTGCACAAGCAGCAGATTTAGTTGCACTCACAGAAGCATGTAAATTAGCAAAAGGACAGAACTATAACAATCTACACAGACAGTAGATATACTTATGGAGTACATGATTTTGGCACATTGTGGAAGCATAGCATTTCAAAACCATAACACACAATCAACTCATTGCATGACTCCTGGAAGCAATTTTACTCCCAAAAAGTATTGCAGTATGTAAATGTGAAGCTCACGCTAACAAAAATGATCCACTTTCCACGAGAAATGCGAGAGCAGACAAAGCAGCGAAACATGCAGCAAAACAACCTTGAGAAAGTGATATATTTTGTTTAATAAAAATCTTATCTTTTCAAATTGCTAGCTTGCAGGATCTGTTGACAATGTGTACTCCAGAGGAGAAACAAATCTGAGGAAAGGCAGGATGCAGAGTCAGCGATGGGGTGTGGAGAGTACCTGATGACAAACCCTGTCTTCCAAAAAAGTTATTCCCTTTCTATGCAAAGTTGACACATGATAACTGCACTCCATTTGTAAACCAAGCATTGCAAAAGATAAGTGAATACCTGGGTTTTAATCTAAAACATAACTGTGCTCATCATCCAGCTAGTGGGAAAGCAGTAAAAAGAGAAATTGGAACACTCAAAAATAAATTAGCAAAGTATTGTGCAGAAACAGGATTGTCATGGGTCAAAGCTCACCCCCTCGTCCTGATGCAACTGCGAGCGCACACGCAAACTAGAAATAATCTAATTCCATTTGAAATTTTAGTTGAAGGGAATTTAAATACAAGACTCAAAGACCTACAATCAGCGATCTAGAAAATACAATGTTAAATTATTGTATTAATCTCTTTGCAATTCTCTCTTGTATTCACAAACAGGCAAGAGACTGTCTGCCTGTACCAGCTGAGGGAGTGCTGCATGACCTGAAACCAGGAGACTGGATCTTACCGACAACACCAACGGCAGTTAAAGTAGCTGAGCAAGCAACTTGGATTCACATAACACATTGCAAACATGTTCCTGAGCGGCAAACAGGCTCATGTGAGCAATCAAAGGAGTAGAGCTGAAAGTGCACCAGTGGGAGGAAGCCCGGCTACAAATGGGAGGAAAAGCCTTTAGGGCCCCTTGTCTCAAACCTGGTGAAGAGACTATCCACCAGCTGATTAGCAAGTTCATCGAAGATCTCACCACTTTGTCCTCAGTTCGATTCCCGGGTCTGGGGTCTTTCTGTGTGGAGTTTATATGTTCTCCCCGCACTTGCGTGGGTTTCCCCTGGGTACTCAGGTTTCCTCCCACCATCCAAAAACATGTACATTAGGCAGATTGGTGAGTCTAAATTGGCCATACATTCCCAGCCATTAGGGAGTAGCCTTAGTGCCGGTCCCAAGCCCGGATAAATGGGAGGGTTGTGTTAGGAAGGGCATCCAGCGTAAAACCCCGCCAAGTCGAATGTGCGGATAACAGATCCGCTGTGGCAACCCCGAACAGGAGCAGCCGAAGGACAAAAGAAGAAGAAGATCTCACCACTTTGACTGACCCATTAGAATGAGCAGGGCATGAGTTTTACACATGAACAACACCATCTCTTGAGAACTGAATCAGCCCTACAGAAACCTCAGATTGAGGAGATCCTGACGTGTCAGTGTCTTCTAGAAGCTGTGAAAAAAAGATCACCATGATAAGTCTGTGAAAAGAGATGAAGAAGAAACAGAAACAATCACACAGAAAAAAAGGAAGCAAAGAAATAAGTCCAATCATTCACACACAGACTGATAAAACACGCTGAAGAACACGCTTCATCATTGCAGTCTTAATACTTCTGATTCCATTCCCCGTATCCTTCAACTTGTCACCAGGTGCATCCAGTGCACACTTTCATCTAGGGTGATTGATATGAAGTAAGTGTCAACCAAGAGAGAGAGGAGCAGTCATCGCTTGAAACTGAGTTACAAACTCAGCGAAGAATTGACTATGCGGACATTGATTCTCTTCCTGATCCAACACACACTAATTATAACCGTGAACTCACAGACGCCGATGATGAACAATCCTCTAAACTTTAAAATGTTCATGTAACATATACTTTTGCTTGAAATGTTGGCCTTAGCTTATTTCCTGTGAGTCTAGTCTATGAAGGTCTGATCTTACAGATCAGTGTATGAAGTACTTTTGTGCTTACAATTCTGTTCTAATTTTCCTGTTTAACCTTTAGTATGTAGCTGTATAATTTTTTTATTATATAAGTATATGTTTCAATAGAAACAGGGAGGGATGTAAGGGGGGAAAAAACTTTAACTTTCTTAAACATTATTTCTTTTATGTATTTTGTCTTTTACCCAAGGCTAACACTGATTGTCTCAAACCTGTTTCTCACGTACACATTTGACTTTGCAGCAGTGAAACAGGGAGAAAAACCCTTTCCTCTGATCCTTCTTCTGATACATACAATTCTCTCTCTCTCTCTCTCTCTCTCTCTCTCTCTCTCTCTCTCTCTCTCTCTCTCTCTCTCTCTCTTC
>JAOTRA010103441.1:0-10983 GCA_026260255.1 Pseudolaguvia tuberculata
GTGTGTGTGTGTGTGTGTGTGTGTGTGTGTGTGTGTGTGTGTGTGTGTGTGTGTGTGTGTGTGTGTAATATCATCTATATATAAAGACACTACACTAAAATGACATGCAAGAATCTGCACATTTTTTCACACATAATGCTTCAGTGAGGTAGAGGTATTGACTGTAACATAACCTTAACATGTACGGACATGAATTCATGCTGCTGGTTGTGTGTTCAGCACCAGGACATGAGACAGAAAATTCTAAAAAAAAATTGCACTTACTTTTTCACATGACTGTAATTAGACTTACAACAATAAAAAAATATATGTTGAGTGTTTATACATCATAAATAAACACTAATACACACACTAACCATGTGTAATTCTCCTCTACAGGAGTTCTTCCTTTCATCCTGTCGTTCTCTCGTTCGTATTATCTGATCCAGCAGAATAAATCATGGAGCGACGCTCAGACTTACTGTAGAGAAATATACACTGATCTGGCTATAACCAACACTGATGTAGAGATGAACAATCTACAGACTGTAGCACAGACTAAGACATTCAGTTTCAGGGCTTGGATCGGACTCTACACGAACATCAACAGCTGGCACTGGAGCATGAATAATGAACCAGTGGGAAGTATTACAGACTGGTTGAGCGGGAATCCAGACAATGATTATGGAAATGAAATGTGTGGCTGCATTTATGGGTACCAACAGTCTGATGGCATGTGTTCCTGGTTATTATATTTCATATGTTTTGATGGTAAGTAACAAACTTAAATGGAATACTATTTTTAAATATATATTAACATTACATTATGTTTATCTATATTTGTCACACTGAGAAGAACAAGAAATTTTACACATTTACACACTGTTTCTGTTTTTAGTCTATCCATCATCACATTTAGTTCCCTTTCATTCCTTAATTTTAGTGCTACGCCTAATATGTATATGTTATAGTTAGTTTATGATTAGTTTTTCATCAAACTATATATCTCTAATTGCTCACGCCTATTTGCTCACGCCGGCCTTATTTCTAAGCATTTTTCCAACACTATTTCCCCCGTCTGGAACGGAACTCTAGAGTTACAAATAATCAAATCAAATAATCAGAAAAAGAAACAAGTTAAAAGTTGAAAATGAAAAATAAGTAAAACCAATGAAATTTTTTTTAAAACCAATTAAAACCAAAAAACAAAACATTCAATTCAATCAACATTCAAATCAACACTATTTCCCCCACAGTGATTGTAATAAATGACTGCATTAGGTTGCTCATTCTCAAAGGGGTGAACTAGGAGTGAGTGAAAAACCCTCTCAATGTCAATTCTGAGGGAAAATTCCCACCCTGTCTGCAGTTTGCGCGACAGTGAGTGTGCCCACCAAGGTCACCTCGGTGATAAAGTACAACATTTACATAGACATTTCAATCGTTTAAAATAAGAAAAAAGAAAAAAAGGAAAAGAAAAACAAAAACCATGAAAAATGTACCAATGATCCGTGTTAGCAAAGTTTGTTAGCAGGTGTCTACTGGGTAGTACACTGGACATCGAGACTGTTTCCGTAGCCATGACATTAGTACTTCTGACTGTGAGGACCAAAGGTCATATCCACAGAAGGACACTGTGATGACAGTAAAGTCTACCTGTTGTTGAATATGACGTGACAACAAAAAAGCATGTCCTCCACGGTTTCCATACGCATGTGCTAGTGAGATTGAACTACAAATGTTTGACTTAGAAGACTTAGTCCTCTCTCCAGGTCATACGTATCTATCTCCTCATTGTATACCCATACTCCATTATATTTGATTATGTCGGCATGTTGAAAGATTGTGGATAAAGACTGTAAATCCTCTGGTATTGTATTCCATTGGAAAAGCTCTTTATTAGGCGGATAGGAATACCACACATTCGGCTCACTTCCATCATGCACTGTTTCGTTTGCTATCATCTGACAGGCTTTACAGTTTCGAGTGAGAGATCCCTTGTCCTCAGCCACTCGGTATAGGTAACCTTCTGTGCAAGGCTCCATTTGGACACAGGCTCACCTCAGAAAACGCTGTGGACGGTGCAGTTTTTGGGACATCGGCACACTGCACAGAACACTTAGAGACACACAGTAGAGAACAGCACAAAAGAATACCATGTACACATGAAATCCTAATCTAATCTAAATAAACAGGGAAGGTACTAACTATTTGATACATCAGTTACTTAAGTTTAACTATGCAATTCTTCAGTATTTACAGCCTAAATTATCATGCAGAACTTAATACATATTGGGTGTTTCCAGGTCTACCACACCTTCTTCCACTACGTCTATAACAGGCAGAGTGTCTGGATTTGTCACGTGCATAATAACATATTGACCAAATATTGACTGAGTTTTATTAACAATTATAGCAGGTGGAATTCCACAGCAGCATATTACTGCAATTACCAAATATACTATTAGAATAGTTACCCCTATTCGAGCAAGTCCTGCCATCCAACTTGAGGAGAAAAGCCAGTTAAACCAACCTGGGTCTTTGTCTGCATTGTTCCTAACCATCTCATCTCTTTGAGCTGTCATCCTTTCCAATAGTAGGTCAATAGGTCCAGTTGGACCTGTATTCAGTGGAACGATAGTACAACAGTCCTCCTGAAACATCTGGCAAACTCTATGCTCTGGTCCAAGCATCATATCTAATGCAAAACGGTTTTGAACTGTCATCATGGTAGTGGCATGTAACTGTTCTGAGATTAAGCCTAATGCAGCTATTGTATGATTAATGAAGCGCTGTTGATTGTACCATATATAATTAATCCATCTAACATTGCGTGCTACTTGGACATGTGGGAGAAAGAAAATCCATGCTCCAGATGAAGAAAGTCTTTGTGCAAAGTGTCCTTCTGGTATGTCTCTCCAGTCAACATATATGTTAGGGTCTGGTCCCCATTTTTCAATTGCAGTGTTCTTACCTGGTTTTAAATACTTATTGTATGTAAGAATTAATGTAGCTACTTTTTCCACACTTCTTTTGCCTCTAGTATTGGTTCTAAGTTTAGGGTGAATGTTGGTTAATGGTATCAATAATGATGCAATTTTCTCGTCATCTAGTGGGAATACAGTAAGTCTTCCTTCCAGAACTTCTGGGGCACATGTCCCATGCCAAAGCGTGGGAGTAGTTGCATTACTACTTTACCCCCACAATACCAAAATACATCAGCTATGGGCAGTATACCTGCTCTTAGACTTGGTATAGGTAATCTGGTTACTCAACATTCAACTTTAATAGTATTACATTTTGTGTTAATCTGGATTGCAAGCCATTTCTGAGTCAACATTTCTTTGCAAGCTACAAACCTATTTCCTTGGGATTGGAGGCATACGGGAAAAGTCTGACCTAACTGTTTTTGAACGTGGATATTTTCATTGTTTTGTGTGCTAGCTGGTTGAAATGCGCATGCTGAACTATAGTTTTTCATCCATTGTGCTCCATGAGACTTGGCGGCTGATCCTAAGAGGCAAAATGCTGGGCATAAGTTATCGATATCAAAAGGTGGGCTGCTACATTCTTTTAGACCACGTGTTGGCATTACTTTTAGTGGGCTATGATCACGTCTATGACACACTACACATGTGCTATTTTTAGTTATTTGTTGTGCGGAATCATGTAACCATTTCTTGTAAAGGTTGGTATCTATTTGGACTGCTTTCTTCATTGTGGAGACCATATCAATTGAGGTGACATTCATTAAACTGACTATCTTAGAAGTAAGCCAGTCGTCTCCCCATTTCGGTAATTTTGTCAATGGTTTTCATAAACCTCCATTTTCAGGAGTACATTTAGCCCAAAAATCCATTATAATTTGTTTCACACCCTTCCTTTCTTGCCATTGCGATAGGTACACTGTTACATTAAATTGTTTGTTATAAATTGTATTTTTAAATTGTTGTTTTCCACCCCAAAGTTCCATAGGGGAAGGATGATCTTACAAGTGTCATTCATTGGATGTCCTGTCACTATTACATGTTTAGTCTTAATTTTGTTATCCTTTTGTTTACCTAATTCTGGTGCCTGAATTTCTAGTGTCATTACATAATCATTCTCTGGCCTATCTGAAGCCCATTTTGCTCTACTAAGCCATGCATCAATATGATTCCACCCGGCTTTTGCAACTGATGGTGGCACGGGCATAGGTTGTCCCTTGTATTCGACAGTATATGAAACTAAGGTTGAATAATTATCAGGAATCTTCTAGTCTTTATACGCCGTTGTCAATAGACTTAATGCACATATGTGATGATTTGTTATAGTCAATTCTTCTAATCCGCTGGTGCTCACTGCACTTTGCCTCCGAGCAGCACGCCTGGTTTGGTGTATGTATGTGTTGTTTTCAATTGATTCTTGGCTAGCATTTATTGTCTTATTTGATATCCCTGTTGTAACTGATGTGCCGGACTGTACTAGGGCATGGTTAGGCAGTTTAATTATCATCCAAAGAATTAGTGAATATATGAGCGTAGCTGCTACTTGTAACGTCGCGGTGAGCACAGAGAATCGAGCCGGATCCATAATGCAATGCAGGGTGATGGTTTATTTATACAGGTGAGAGTGCAGATAGATACATGTACAGTGAGACAGAAGTGAACACGTAAACAAAATGAAACAAAATGACGAGAACACACAGTGACACAAAATACAAAACAAGAATATATACATATATAGAGTAGTCCAAAGTTCCAAAGTTCCGAAGTCCAAGATAACAAAAGATACTCAACTAGAAACACGCCGTGCAACGCCAATCACCCACACCTGTGCTTACCGGCGCGTCATCTTATATATTGAGTCATCGCCCTGGTAACCGAGTTGCCAGGACGACGACGCCAAACATGTCCGTAATGTTTTGGCGGCCGATGCAGTGTGGGGGGCAGAGCCTCATCTGTTGACAATGCACGAGAGGCGGAGCCCAGTTTGCCGCCTTACATAACCCTTCCCTCTAGAGGACGCCTCTAAGGGGTCCGAAGGGGCCTGAGGGACCTCTAAAGGGAGCAAAGGGGCCTGAGGGACCCATAAAGGGACCGAAGGGGCCGGAAGGACCTCTATAGGGGCCGGAGGGACCTCTAAAGGGACAGTAGGGGCGGGAAGGACCTCTAAAGGGACTGGTAAAGGGACCATAGGGGCCTCTGGAAACTCTGAAAGGGCCGTAGGGGCCTCAGGAAACTCTGAACGGGCCGTGGGGGCCTCAGGAAACTCTCAAAGGGCCGTAAGGGCTTCAAGAAACTCTGAAAGGGGCGTGGGGGCCTCAGGAAACCCTGAAAGGGCTGTAGGGGTCTCGGGAAACTCTGAAAGGGCCGTAGGGGCCTCAGAAAACTCTGAAAGTTTGGTAGGGACCGACAGGGACTCAGTAGGGACCGAGAGGGACAGAGAGAGAGCCAAGAGGGTCTGAAGGGACTGAGAGAGAGCCGAGAGGATCCATGCCAAGATCTTGCAATCACCTTGGACAACTCGATGATCCTCCCTTCAACCACTGCTCGCAACCTAGGGGTAATTATTGACAATCAACTGTCCTTCTCCTCTCACATTACTAATGTGTCACGATCTTGCCGTTTTCTCCTCTACAAAATTAGGAGGATCCGACCGTTCTTGACCACGAAGGCCACACAGTTGCTTGTGCAGTCTTTTGTAATTTCTAGACTAGAACGGTTTGCTGTAATCTGGACTAGCCAGCACTATAGCTGAAGCTAGCGCACTTTTTATCAATTCAAAAGATGCCTCTCTCTCCATTGTCCAATTTAGAGGAGCACTTGGTTTGGTCTGGTCTGCCGCTTTTATCACGTCTCTTAACAGTTGTACTTTTAGTGCAAAATCACATATCCATGGTGAAAACAACATCTGTTTTACAGTCTGGAGTTTTGGCACATTTCGAATTGCTTCAATATGCGTTGGAGAGTTTTTGTGCAATGTTCCTTCAAGTAGTCACCCTAAATAATCAACTTTTTGTATACAGAATTGATGTTTGTCCTTACTAATGTTATGTCCGTTAGTGCCAGCGTTTTTAAAACAGTTAATGAATCTTGTAAGCACTGTTCTTTAGTCTGACTACATATTAGAAGATCATCTATGTATTGCAGAAGACAACTTGAAATATGCAGATTAGCCAAACCTCGAGCTAAAACTTGATTGAAAATTGATGGGCTCTAACAGTAGCCTTGTGGTAATCTGGTGTAGGTGTACTGTTTTCGTCCATAAGTGAATGCAAACAGAAATTGTGACTCAGAATGCACTGGGATACTAAAAAATGCTGAGCTGAGAAGCCCACTGTTTTTATTCATCTACGAGAGAGGCGAAGTCTAGAGTCTTTTTTACCTATGCTAGTGAATGTGGCGCCTGTATCAATCAGGAACGGTGCTGTCAATTCATTCCCAATTCCCGCCAAGATTGTTGCTTCTTGTGCGGGATGCAGTGAAGTGGTACACTGCATCAGCTTCCCCACGGGCTTCTCTGGGCAGCTTCAAAACTGTATTGGGTTTGGCCCCATTGGGCCTCCCCCAGGCGGTACTGGAATTTGTCCTCATTGTTGGGGACCCATCCATTGGCCAGTCCAGTTTCCTGATCCTTGCTGAATTTGTGCTTGGGTCTCCATCTCTTGAGGACCCATGTTTGGTCTTCCTTGCATATCATTTTGCATATAAGGGCAGTTTCTCATCAAGTGTCGTGAGTCATTACAGTTCCAGCACCTTGCTCCACACATGTTGTTTCTAGGTGGGGGTCTTCCCATGGATGCACCTCTTCCACCCCGACCTCTGTTTTGACCCCACCACCTTTATGGTGATTGAGGATATGGTCCCGTTTGATACCCTCCGGACGCAACTTGATAAGGTGATGTTTGGTACATGACTTGTGGTTAAGATGTTACTTGGTTCATTACTTGAGATAGTGGTTGTGCTGCTGTCTGTGATTGAGATTCTGCCACCAAGAGAGCTGCTTGTTTGGTAGCTCCTTCTTTCTTTTTCTCTTGGAGATCTTGTTTGTTTTGTGTCAGTTCTCCCAGTTGTGCTTTGTGAAGTTGCAATAATAAGTTTGCTGCTGCTTTTCTTGATTCTTTCTCTTTTTTTCGATGTAATTCTGTATAATGTATGACATTGGCTTCAAATGTAGACTAGGGCATTGAGCTTAGCCCTACCACTGTTTCCAGTTGAACTTGAACTTCAGTAGGCAGTGCTCTTTTCAGCATCAACCTGAATAATGCTTCACTTGCAGTTGTTTCATTCCAGTGGAAGCCTATTTCTTCTCCCCATGCACTCTGTAGCTTTAGGATAAACTGAGCTATACATTCATTGTCTTCTACTTGTTTTTCCACTCGTCCCGGATTGGCATTTGTTGGGTAAGCATCTCTCAGTGCATTCCAGATGTCATTTCTATAGGGTCCCAAGGGCCTCTGATTTTGGTGTGGGTCATCCACCATTACTTTGTGTCCAGCTTGGTCAAATATCTCTGCCATTCTAGCTTTACCAGCAGTGTGTTCTTCAAATCGTGTTATCCATTTTTGAGCTCCATCACAGACATTAGGCAGTCAGCTTATCAAACTTGTGACATCCATAATTGTCCATGGAACATAGTGATGTTTTTGTCCTTTTATTATTGAGAGACTGGTTGCCTTGCTGTATTTCTTACTGCAGTTTGTTCATTAGGTGTACTTTGACTCATCAGGTTTATATTCTGTTGTACTTGGTCACCTTTTCTCCGATCTGGAGTTGGATTGGTTACTTGGTTTGTCAGCTCTGGGCATGTTTGCGGCATTTCTGGGCATGTTTCAGTTCTTTCTGCTGTTCTCTGTGTCATTTTTCTTATAATGTTTCCTGACAGAATCTCCATGTTTATTTCTTCTCCTGTTTCTTCATTTATTCTGCTCAATACAGGATATAGTCCAACTGGTCTCACTTCATGCCCTTCATTATATGGTGGTGGTTTATTCTGCTCCCCATGTTTCCCCAATGATGGTGCGTATTCCTTAACTTCCTTTTCCTTAACTTGCTATTTGTCTTTCTCGTCTTCCCTGTCCTTCTGTTTCAAACCATTTTATAATCTGCAGCTTTTTATCTGTCTTTTCTCCTTTCTCTTTCTTTGCCTCACTCCAACATTCTATTCTAGATATCATTGTCACGTCCTCCTCTGGGTTGAGCGTCTCCAGCGCGCTGCCGGTGTGCAGTGGCGGGCGCACGGGCTTGGCTGCGCTTGAGCGCTCTCGTGTGTGCGTGGGCGTGTGCACAGCTGAGTCTCGTCAAGCGCTGATTTGCCAGCGTTATAAGCCGGCGGTTTTCTCCTAGGGGCTGTTGGATCATTTTTGCCTTTTTTCCTGAATGTCTTTTCAAGCTCAAGTTCAAGCTCAAGTTCATGTTCATGTTCTCATCTCATCTCGTCTTGTCAGTCAAGTCTCGCCACGTCCGGTTTCTCTTTGGTTTAAATCTTGTTGTTTTTTAAATTTTTATTTTACTTATACTTTTTATTATACTTAAATCCACCAATTCTGAGTTTGGGTGCGCTCTTCATTCCCGATCCTGCTCCCCCCACCCACTCTGACAGAATGATCCAACCAAGCTCGCACCCAGTGGATTGGCGGCAGACCCCCCGATCGCATTTCGGCGGAGATATGACGGCCGCTACGGTAAGTGTCGGAGGTTCGTGCGGGAGTGCGCAGCATTTTTTCTATCCCAGCCACACGATTACACCATGCCCAGGAGCAAGTGTGGGCTGGTGTTTGTGAGCTTAATGGGGAGGGCTCTGGAATGGTTAGCCCAAGCCTGGGACGAGGACCAACGTCTCAGGGAGGACCTCCTCTACCTTTTGGCTTATCTCCTCATCACATGTGACTTCCTCACCCCAGTGGAGGCTCTGGTCTTTCTGGCCCGCCCAGAGATGGGCCTGTTGTGGTCGGAGGTGGTCGAGGAGCGTCTGCCTGGTCCGAAGGTGGTCGAGGAGCATCTGCAGGGTCCGGAGGTGGTCAAGGAGCGTCTGCTTGGTCCGGAAGTGGTCTGCTCCTGAGGAGGCCTGCGGGCCTCATTCTGTTCCTGTCACGGAGGCCAGGAGGCCTCATTCTGTTCTTGTCACGGAGGCCAGGAGGCCTCGTTCTGTTCCTGTCACGGAGGCAGGGAAGACTCATTCTGTTCCTGTCACGGAGGCTAGGAAGCCTCGTTTTGTTCCTGTCACGGAGGCTGGGATGCCTCGCCCGGTTCTTGTCACGGAGGCTGGGAAGCCTCGCCTCGATCCTACCCTTTCTGGGTATTGGATTATTCATGGACCGGGACCCCCAATTTTCCTTCTATGTTTTCTGGCTGAGTATTTATTTATTCTTTTCTTCTGTGTTTGATGATTGGATTTGCTTATAGCCTCAGCCTCAGTTTTTTTTAGTTGTATTGCCTGTTCAGGTTCTTCCTTTCTCCCCATGATTAGGTCAGGTCCCCCTTTTCTCACCATGATCAGGTTCCCCCTTTCTCGCCATGGTCAGGTCATGTTCAGATTCCCCTTTTCTCATCATGTTCAGGTTCCCCCTTTCTCGTCATGCTCAGGTTCCCCCTTTCTCGTCATGCTCAGGACAGGTTCCCCTTTCTCGTCATGCCCAGGTCAGGTTCCCCTTTCTCGTCATGCTCAGGTCAGGTTCCCCCCTTTCTTGTCATGCCCAGGTCAGGTTCCCCCTCTTTCTCGTCATATCCTGGTTCTCGACTTTGCTCTTCTTTCTCCCGGAGGGCTCCCTAGGGGAACGCCTGGAGGCGTTCATAGAGGGGAGAGTACTGTCACGTCCTCCCCTGGGTTGACCGTCTCGAGCGCGCTGCCGGAGCGCTCTCGTGTGTGCGTGAGCGCGTGCGCAGCTGAGTCTCATCAAGCTCTGATTCGCCGGCGTTATAAGCCGGCGGTTTTCTCCTAGAGGCCGTTGGATCATTTTCTCCTCTTTTTCCTGAATGTCTTTTCAAGCTCAAGCTCAAGCTCGTCTCGTCTCGTCTTGTCAGTCAAGTCTCGTCACGTCCGGTTTTCGGTATTTCTCTTTGGTTTAAATATTGTTTTTTATTTTTTTTATTTTTGCCTTTTTGCTTAATAAATGGACAACTTTAATCCGCAAATTCTGCATTTGGGTGCGCTCTTCATTCCCGATCTTGCTTCCGCCACCCACTCTGACAATCATTTTTTCACACATTTTCATTAAATGTTTCATTTCAAATCTTTCAGGCCATTGCAACTCTCCTTTAGTTTGGTCTTTCCATTTTTTCATATATATTTTAATGTCTTTTTCAGCATCTTTATGTTTCATTATTATGATGTCCACTGGAGTGAACTCAGACTGTTCTTTACTCATGGTGCACCCTTATCTTACTCTGTTTGCTTCACTTGGTTATGTCAATTTAATGTGTATTTGCTTTACAGTTAATAACATAGTTAAGTAAGTTGTTCTAGATACAGACTTTGAGTTTAACAGGTGTCGGCTTACCTGGTTTTTTAAGATGTGCCGGCTTCTGTGACACAAATAGGCGAGTGGTCCAAGCTCAGGTTCACGGCGTTAGGCTGACCGTCTTGCCAGGGTCGCCAATAAAATATGTCAGAACTCAGAGCCCCCTCTTAGCAGACACATCAATAGGGGTGACTGAAGATAGTCCGCTATGTCCAAATTCAATTGCCAAAGAAAACAATAAACTTCTTAAAATAGAGAAAATTCTTGAGTCCAAGGTGAAAAGAGCAAAAACTCAAATTTATTGCAGTTTGCTTCAAATTAAGGCAATATTTCCAACAATAGATGGCACAAGTTAAAAGAACTAACTTTCCAAACGATGCAAGTTCCCAATAGATTTTGCCAATCTCTTCACAAATCTGTCTCCTTTTATACTCTTGAAGCGTTAGTCCCACCCTCTTCTAGACCAATGGACTTTCATTATTTTTAAATTATCCAATCCAGTTTTGCCAAATTCCCATTATTTTCAAATTTACCCAATCAGGCTCCTCCTTTAGCGATGCAGT
>JAOTRA010103458.1:0-10981 GCA_026260255.1 Pseudolaguvia tuberculata
TGTCATGCTGGAACAGTGTTGGAGTCTCTTAGTTCCAGTGAAGGAATAATGTAACGCTACAACCTACAACAAACATTTTAGACCAACTGTGGGCTTCCAGATTTGTAGCAACAGTTCAGAGAAGAACCTTATATGGATCGGTGTCCTTTCTATAATCATATTCTGTCAGAAATCTTTAAAAGGTATAATCTGACTAGAACCGGAAATTTCTGGGTATCTCAGAATCCTCGCGGGGTTCTCACTTCTCATTGACACAGTAATAAATTTGTTTGTTTGGAAGCAGGGATCAAAATGGAAAATGGTAGGTCCAGAATGCTGTCCAGAATACCAGGCGTTTGATTCTTAGCCCCATCAAGTTGTCACTGCTGGACCCCTGAGCAAGGCCCTTAACAATTATCAAGCCTGTTTAAAGAAAAATCTGGGATGGTGTCTCTTTGGATGAGCATGTCTACCAAATGCCAGTAATGGTGAATGAAAAATGACAGTACTGACATTAGTTAGACTTCAAATGCCACACGAAGAAGTCTCTGAACGGTCTGGATGTTAATCCAGATGTAAATAAATAGCTTGCAAATCGCACAACGCTGACATTGATTTATTCTGTGTCATTTATAAACATCTCACTAAATAAGATTATCTCTGTTTGAGGTTTTTGTCCTGTCCAAAGGAAACCTCCACCGAGTTCACGGTTCCAAAGACGGATTAAGAAGAATAACGTTCCTTTGGTGTCTCCTTTCACTGCGGTTCAGTTACAGTTAGGCATTTGGCAGATGTTCTTATCCAGAACGGTGGAGGTGGGATTTGAACCCCGGTCTTTCTAGTATTAGTCCAACACCTTAACCACTAGGCTACCACTTCCCACCCGGTTAGTGCGATTGCCTCACAACAAAAAGGTTCCGGGTTTGATTCCTGGGCAGAGTTTTTTTATTTATATGGAGTTTGCATGTTCTCCGTGCACTTGCATGGGTTTCCCCCAGGTACTCTGGTTTCCTCTCACAGTCCAGAACACACTGTGTGTGTTTGTGTGTGTGTGTGTGTGTATGTGTGGACCTGCGATGAACTGGCAACCTGTTCAGAGTATACCCCTGCCTCATGTGCGCTGAGATACACTCCACAGCAGACCTCTGTGACCCCGAAGTAGAAAATAGGTTAGAAGATGAATGAATGAATAAATTGAATGAATATCACCCAAAACCACCATGTAATTGCATAGAAAACTCCAGCCCGTAGCTGAACCATATATTTCTATCAAAAATTCCAAGAAAAACGTTTCCAAGACGTTTATCAGTTTCACCCAAATGAACTCTTGACATTACATAGTGGTGAAAGACACAATAGCTAATGGCATAGCGTAACTCCAGGACACCCGGGTGTTTCTGGTTAGCATAATTATTCATTTTTATAGATTCATGTATTTTTTTTAGGAGCCGTTTCAGGGCTATAATATTAGCTTTCTGTTTTGCGCTGAAAAAAAACAAAAATCTAAAGATCCTTTTTTAAATAAATTAAATGTATTTGTATAGATTAGAATTGTGTTACAAACATCATACTACACACTAGGCACTGGGTCTAGTTTTAAAAAGTGGAGTTCATTCATTCATTCATTCATTCATTCATTCATCTTCTATCTCCCTATTCAGGGTCACAGGGGTCTACTGGAGCTTATCCCAACACACATGGAGAAAAAGTGTTAGCACCACCCTTTTTTTATAACAGGGGTAAATCTTTTAGCGTAAGTAGTGCAGTGTAGTAGATTGAAAATGTAACTTTGGTGGTGTGGTGGTGTAGGGCTTAGTATGGTTCGATCGATGTTTTCCTGCCGTGGGTTTCCTCCGGGTACTCCTGTTTCCTCCCACAGTTCAAAAACATGTATATTAGGTTGATTGGCGATTCTAAATTGCCCATAGGAGTGAATGTGTGGGGTTGTTTGTCTATGCGTAGCCCTGTGATGGACAGGCAAACAGTCCATGATATATGACCCTGCCTTTCACCCTATGTGTGCTGGGATAGGCTCCAGCAGACCCTGAATTAGCAGGTTAGAAAATAAAGGAACGACTGAATGTGTTTACCAGGTTGGACCACCAGATTGCCATTGCTGCGCCCCTGAGCAAGGCCCTTATCTGTCTTATAGAGATACATGTAAGACACTCTGGATAAGAGGACATCTACCAAGTGCTGTAAATGTAGGATTTGGGACACAAATTAAAAAAAATTGCTCCTTCTGTCCTCCATATTTCAGCGTGATGCTTTTTTTTGGAGTTTGTGGGTCTCCAGAGCTGGAATCCTGGAGGTTTACGTTGGTGTGCACGATGGTGTCTGCGATTTGGGATATCAGTAAATGTTGTGGAACACCCGGGAATCGCCCCCCCCCTCTCTCTCTCTCCCTCTCTCCCACTCTCTCTTTCTCTCTGTATCTTTTAGAGTAAGTAGAGTTGCTCCTGGAAAAAGTCCATGTTGCTTGGCGGTGAACTTGTCTTCCTGTTCCACAACATGGGTGTCAGGACCCACGGACTAGCTGAAACATATTCACCGGGTTTTATTGGCAGGGCTGCAGTATTTTTCTCTCGGCACCCTCTGCGTCTTTTTTTTCCTCCCCGTCGCTGCCAGAGAGGGCGATTATGTTTGGAAGCAGCTGGAGCTCCATTCTTTGGCAGACAGCCGTCTTTCTGTGCTTTTTGCTTTAGTGTCAGGCGTGACCTCGTCTTAAAGTGTGCACTGACTGGAATGGAACAGAGACGTTTGTCATTTTTGAATAAAAAATAAATAAATTGGACGAGTTCTGCAAAAGGTTCCTGGAACACTGGGATTAGCACACGTCATGATAGGCAGGTTTTGCTTTGGATATTTGATACTGTAGCTGATCCATTCGTTCATCTTCTAGTCAGCTAATTCACTAATCCAGGTCTGCTAAAGCCTATTCCATCGCATATAGGTCGCTAGTCCATTGTAGGGCCACACATGGGCAACTTAGAATCGCTCCTATGGGCAATTTAGAATCACTAATTAACCTAATGTTCGTGTTTTTAAGCCTGTGGAGATACGGGAGTAGCTGGAGAAAACTTAGCAGGGAGAACAGGCAAAATTTGCACATTCTTTCACCAGGAATCAAACCCGCGACCTTCTGATTCATAGTTTTTGAAAAAATATAAAATTTATACTATTTGACCCTTAACAAACAATATATACTTTTTTTCATCTAATTGGGCAATTAAGGGCCCTGCTCAAGGGCCCATCTGATTTGTAGTCCTGTAGTAGTTGAATTAAACATTCAACTAGCTGATCAGCTCTCCACAATATAAACAATTGGACTACCACTTAATGACTTTGTTGAGTACTGGTTGTTATTTTTACTGTTGCTATATTTTTCTTCAACTGTGGTATGGTTCGGTTGATGTATGAACTCAACAAAGACAGAAACATGCTAGTTCAGTGGTAAAGGTGTTAGCATGCTAACTCTGGGGCCCTTAATCAAGGCCCTTAATCCCTAATTGCTCAGTCATATAAAACAGTTACATGTAAGTCACTGTGGATAAGGATACCAAGGACAGAGAGGTCTCGGGCATCCGCTGGAGTCTATCCCAGCCCATATACACCAGATCGCCAGGCCATCACAGGGCCACACACAGACAAACAACCACACACAGTCACACTCACACACACTCCTTTGGGCACAATAGAGGTCAGGAGTTTTGTGCTCGTGGTCATTGTCATGCTGGAACAGTGTTGGAGTCTCTTAGTTCCAGTGAAGGAATAATGTAATGCTACAACCTACAACAAACATTCCAGAATTTTCAGATTTGAGCGATTGTTTGAACGTTGAACAGTACTCGGCAAAAATAACATCTTCAGATAAAAGTCCTGCATTAGCTTATATCGAGCTTTTGTTATTTCACGGCCCGACATTTATGAAGCGCAATCATTTAGTTTGAACTTAAAAATAGAGGAAACGACTCTGCACAAATGCGACACTCTGATCGCTGCGTCGGTTTCTGCAGAAAACACGGGTCTTCGGGCTGCAAATGAAACGTGGGTGCACAATTACTCTATTTGCATACACGGCACCCATATTTTTGCACTTTTCTGTGGCACAGACCCCACTTCCATATTTATTAAGGCCAAATAGCAAAAAGGAAATAGAGCTGTTATTGTGGGCAAATACGCAATCCTCAGGGACGCTGCTAGAAAAATGTAGTGAATGCTTTGCTTTTTTTCTTTTCTTTATTTTGAGCTTCAGTTAATTTAGTAAAGTAAAATAGAAAGACTACCGAGCCGGGAATTGAACCCGGGCCCGTGCTAACCACTACTTACTCCTCTGTAATAAATCAATTAATTATGTGTTTCATCAATGATGTAACTGATTAATAAAAACTATTTAAATAACATAAATTTGGGTTAGCATAGCATACATTAACCAGATATTTTCTGATGACTCAGTCGAGACCCCAATAATAATAACTGGATATTGATTATTTAGTTGAAAATTAACTGATTGATTGTTTAACACCGAATAGATTGAAATAGATTCTTCTTCACCTTTCGGCTGCTCCTGTTAGGGGTCGCCACAGCGGACCACTCTTTTCCACACTACCCTGTCCTCTACATCTGCCTCTTTCACCCAAACTACCTGCATATTTTCCATCACCTCATCCAGACAATCAATCAATCAATCAATCAATCAATCAATCAATCAATCAATCAATCAATCAATCAGGCTAATTTGTAATTGAAATACAAACAAAAAATATACATTCATGGGGTTCCGCTGAAGCCTCTCCCAGCGCACATAGAGCGAGAGGCAGGGGTAGATAGGTCATCAGTCCATTGCAGGGCCACACACAGATGAACAACCACACACACACACACACACATACACACACACACACACACGCACATACTCCTATGGCCAATTTAGAATCCCCAATCAACCTAATGTACATGTTTTTGGACTGTGGAAGGAAACCGGATTACCCAGAGGATCATGGGGAGAACATGAAAGATCCATCCTTGTTGTTGTGAGGATAATTGTTCTGCTAATATATAATTGCATATGTTTGTGTGAAATTCTAGCTGTGATATTGTGGTTGTTGTTGTTGTTGTTGTTGTTGTTCAGGTCCTGGATTCCTGCTGTAATACGAATTAGCCTGCAGACTGCATTGATTTTTGGCTACCGCTTTAATTCAATGATTATTTGAGGGTAAATTTGTGCATCAGACTCCCTGGCAGCTGTCTCCATCACTTAATATAACAGGCAATTCCATTATCCTGGAATAAACCTCACTTTTAAATAGCCTCACAAGTCCTGCTTTCCATTAAATATTTTTCATAATTAACAATGTGTAATCGAAATGAAGCCAGACCGGCACGGGGCAGCTAGACTTCGGAAAGTCCAACAAAATCATTCGCTAATTAAACTAAGATGTACAGGTGAAATTGTCAATTCTCATTTTGTGGTAGTACAGAAAAGCTAAAAAATTATATTCATTCATTCATTCATTCATTCATTCATTCATTCATTCATCTTTTATTCTCTAACCTAATGTACATGTTTTTGGACTGTCGGAGGAAATCATAGTACTCAGGGAAAACCCACACAAGGGCGGAGCGAACATGCAAAGGAAGACCTTTACACTTGCCTGTGAATCAAACCTGGAACCTTTTTGTTGTGAGGAATGAATTATATTCATTCATTCATTCATTCATTCATTCATTCATTTATACACCCTGGACAGGTCGCCAGTCCATCTCAGGGACAAACATAGATAAACCACCACACTTTCACCCTCAAACACACTCCTACGAGCAATTTAGACTCAACAGTCAACCCAGTTACACTGGGAACAGTGGGTATGTAGGAGGGGATAATGTAGTAGTTATCCCTATAGTAGCCTACCAATTTGAAGACCTGGGTTTAATTCCCAGCACCACCAAGCCACCAATGGCGGGGCCATAAGCATTGGTTAGCATTGTTCCCTTACAACAAGCAGGTTTCAGATTTCTTTCTATATGGAGATAAATCGTTTCCCTGTTCTCCTGTGAATTTACTCCAGGTACACCGGTTTCCTTCTACAGTACAAAAACAAACCCTGTAATGGACTGGTAACCTGTTGAGCGTGACCCCATTCTTCTGATCTGTAACAGCTGGGATAAACTTCAGCAGCACTCTTTACCCTGATTAGGATTAAGCAGGTATAGATGATGGATGGATGGATGGATGGATGGATGGATGGATGCCGTATCAGAGTTTATGAAGGGGCAAATCAGTGCTCGGTAACATGGGGGACAATCATGAAGCATTTGCGAGAATTGCAGACGTCTTCTCCAAAGCCTGTAAAAACTCCGACATGCAAACCTGCAAACACAAAAAGACTCCTGGTTCAGGAATTGAACCCGGGGCCTTTTTGTTGTGATATGACCTAACCACCACACCACCGTGCTGCCTGACCTTCAAGTTAATCAAGATTTTTACCATTTCGAGTTATTTTAACAGAGCAGTCGGCTGTAAACCCAAGTCACCCTCACCACAGGATGCATCAGAGTGGTTAGTGGTGAAGTGGTGGCTAAGTTAAAGTGTTGGACTGATATGAGATAGAATGGGGCTCGATACCCAGCGCCACCAAGCAACTACTGTGAGCCCCTTGAGCAAGACCCTTGATTTCTCAGCTGTACAAAAGAGATCAATTGTAAGTAACCCTTGGTAAGAGTGTCTACCAATCTCCGTAAATGTGGCTAAAATTAAATTTCATTGAACCATGATAAAGCCTGAGAGTGTGTGATGTCCAGGGTTAATTCTCTTATGCTTCATGAATTAAAAACATATTGCATGATGAAATACTGTCTTTGATGATGAAACACCATTTCACTGCCACTGTCACATATGGTTTGACTTTCTGGGAAAAAAAATTCTCCGCTTGAACAAGTGGCATGTGAACATCATTAAATCCAAGAGCTTGTTGAATAAATCTTGTTCTCGAAAGGGACTTTTTTTTTGTATGACAAAGCGAACCGACTCCCTTTTTTTGGCACCGCCCCCCCTTCGGGGGTTATCTGGAATCAATTTTTGGAAAACCTGAGTTATCCTGGCAATGATGTCACAATGAAAGCATGTAGGCAAACTTTGCCAGAGTTTAGAGGATTGCAATGTTTGGCTCTGGAGAACATTTCCAAGCAGAAGTCCAACAATATTAATCCAAGGTGCAGTGTCACACATGGATCTTGGGTTGCGAAGCTTAGAGCTCCATTAGAGACATTATTTCTTAGATTGGATTTTTTTTGTAAGGATGGTCACATTGTTGTTTCAATTGGGGTTCATAACAGATTTCCAGTGTGAACTGATCATCTGTTGACCTGTATGTACAAATCAACAGATGGGAAATGGTAGCCTAGTGTTTAAGGGGTTGTTGTATTGCTAATCTGAAGAATTACCAGCTTCATCAAATTGCCACTGCTGGGCCACTGTGGGTAAAGTCTGTCACCAACACGTCAATCTATGCAACTTGTTCTGGATAAGGATGTCTACCTAAATGTAATGTAATGTAATGTAAGCTAAAATGTCATTTGCCCTGCCATACGAAAAGACTGAGCTTTAGCTGCTTATGTTTCTATTCATTCATTCATTCATTCATTCATTCATTCATTCATTCATTCATCCCAGCGCACATAGGGCGAGAAGCAGGGGTACACACTGGTCCACACATAGACATACAATCTCACACTCACTCCTACGGGCAACTCAGAATCACCAATCAACCTAAAGTACATGTTTTTACAATAGACTGTCAGAGGAAACCGGAGTACCTGTAGAAAACCCACACAATCATGTGAAGGAGAAAACAAGCCAAATTTTGATTAGCATGTTGTAGCGCAGTACCAAGATGTTTCTAGGTAAACATGAAGCTTTTTCAGACACTTTCTTCATTTCTCAGACTTTCTCTTCATCCTTCAGCCTCTCTCTCCATCCCTCAGACTCTTTCTCCATCCCTTAACCTCTCTCTCCATCTCTCAGACTCCTTTTATCATCTCTCAGCCTCTCGCTCTCATTCCCTCAGACTCTTTCCATCCTTCAGCCTCTCTATCCACTTCTCAGACTCTCTCTCTCTCTTTTCATAGCAGAACACAACAGCCCAAAAACCAACAGTCTACATTGGTACACATCGAAGGTATGTGTAAGCGTACTTGTGTACGTCCATGTGCTTAGTGTGTGTGCCGTAGGTGTGCTTGTGTACATCCGTGTGTGTGTGTGTGTGTGTGTGTGTGTGTGTGTGTGTAATAAGCGGGTAAGAAGAACGAATGTGAATGAATGAATGAATGAATATTCCCTTTTCCTCTTCTCAAGTGTTACATTTTTGATCCAGCAGCTTATTGTTTAGGGTGAAGTTTTTATGGCTATAGTATGGAGTAATTTCCCTCCACCTATTTTTAAACCATTTTCAGTTGACTCCTAATGGAAACCTAATGAATCTCTAAATATTGCATGAATGGTGGTTATTACACTTGGCTAAGTTTTGAGGTTTGGCTGGCTCTTTTTGATGACATCACATTGCCTATAGAAAATCTGAGTCGGTACTGGGATGGAATACAGGATGTTAAATGTCAGTTTAAAGCACTATTAATCCTGTATGTGACAAATAAATATTTTTTAATATAACACTTATGAAAAACACAATGATAAAACAATGACAGCAGCTACATTTGCGAAACTGTGCCATGCCAAGAAAGTGGTGTACAAAATATTTCCGAATTTCTAAATAATCTAGGTTATTAAATATATTTATGTTTCTGGCATTTGTCACATGTCATTAAGATACATCGAATCAAACCTACACTCTTCCGGTTAGCAGTCTAACACCTTGACCACTGCATTACCACTAAACTGTTGGACTGTTCTGAATTGAGGTTCAATTCCCTGCACCACCAAGTTATGACCATTGAGGTGAACAAGGCCTTTAACGCTAAATAGCGCTAAATAAATGTGAATGTAAATGATTGTAAGGGAAGTGGCACAAAACCCATGACCTCCATTATCACCTGCTGGGTTATTATTTGTGTTCCACACAAAGTCCTGATCTTACCACCACTGAACCCCTTTGTCACATTCAAGCACAACAGTGGACTGGAAGGTTTTACTAGAAGACTGGAGCTTCATCCAATAGAAACAATGGAAATCAATCTGGTAGAAAATCTGATGTTGGAAATTGAATGTGTTTGTGATGCTCAGGTGTCCCCAAACTTTTGGTATCCTAGTATAGCTGTACCTACCTGTGACTAAACCTTCATTTCGAGACAAGAAAAATGAATGATAAGTTTGCACTTAGCAATTAAAAGCCTTGCTGCTTCTTCTAACCTCCAGATGGAGAAGTAAAAGAGCGATAGAGGAAATCTCTGAAGGTTAATTTATTCTTGTGCTCAATCATTACAGAATACCCCAAAAAGAGTGATTGAAGAAAATGTCAAATTAAGATCTAACGAACTTGTGCATTTTTGTAATCTTTGAAGTGCCAACTAGAACTAAAATTTCACTTCTAAAGCAATTGCCCTTTCAAAAATAATTTAACACAGGCTACTGCTACACTTGACTTGTGTTCTGTTGTGTAATGGTTAAGCATAGAGCATTTAAAGGTCATGTCCAATTAAAAAAAGTTTCCATTCATTCATTTATTCATCCATCTTCTTACCTGCTTATTTCCTAATTCAAGGTCACGGCAGGGTACACCCTGGACATACACATTCACTCCTATGGGCGATTTATGGCCACCAATCAACCTAGTGTAATGTTTTTAGACTGTTAGAAACCAGAAGAAACTCGGAAGAACATGCAAACAGAAAGATCCCTGGCCCGGAAATCGAACCTGGGATCTTCTTATTGCGAGGCGACCGTGCTAACCACTACGCCACCACTCTGTTCTAAAGAGTTTTTATTAATAGCTATTTCTAGGTGCCTGACCTAGTTAGCATTCTGCTGTGCATGCCGACATTTTCCTCGATTGTACCTCTAATACCAAATGACTTTACTGCTTGGAGTACGGAAGCAAGGTATGGGGTCAAGTGGGTAATTTCCTGAAATGCTTTAATGTTTTTCATGACCCTGCCGTAGTTGATACAGGATGTTTTCTCTGCCTCTGGAGCTGAGCGACAAGCGGGATCAGCTTATTTGTAGCGGTGAAGGGTTAACATGGAGGGCCGGTGGAGGCAGCAAGAGGGAACTTCAGTTAGCTTAGAAATCGGCAAACCCACGCAGCAACATGGGTCCTTGCTTTGTAAAGCTCTATTGCAGATATATACAGATAAACTCTAGACTTTGAACAAGCAGTTAATGGCGATACTCCATGTTTATGCAGGAGTAGATTACATGATGTTCATTTTCCCCAGAGACTAACAGCTCTGTATCTCAGCATGTTTCTCTGCAATAGGCATGGCTGCGTGGGCTCAGTTCTTTAGATGCGATTGAATTATCCGCATCAGCCTGCTGAGAACAAGGAGAAGCCTTTATTCTGAAGTGGAAATCCTGGAATGTATTTTGGATGAGCATCTTTCATGGATATGGTAGGTTCACAAAAGCTAAACAAATAAGAGGGACTGAACTTTCCTCTCTTTTTTAGCCAGAACCCTGGAGCAAATGTCAGCCTGCCTGCTCAACTGACTAACTGGCCTGAAGTGCCCAACAGAAATAATAGCACTAAAAATAGCACTATATTGGCAAAAATATTTGGTCTACTGACCATCAGATCCATATGTTGTCCCTCTCAGAACTGTATATATATAATATATGGAAGCCCACAGCTGGACTAAAATGTTTGTTGTAGGTTGTAGCATTACATTATTTCTTCACTGGAACTAAGAGACTCCAACACTGTTCATTATCACATGCTGGGTTGTTATTATTAGGGTTCACCAGTGTTCCACACAAAGATCTTACCACCACTGAACCCCTTTGGGATGAACTGGAATGGTGACTGACCCACCCCAGACCTCCTTACCTGACATT
>JAOTRA010103531.1:0-10977 GCA_026260255.1 Pseudolaguvia tuberculata
TGTGTGTGTGTGTGTGTGTGTGTGTGTGTGTGTGTGTGTGTGTGTGTGTGTGTGTGTGTGTGTGTGTGTAGGTCTTAGTAACATCATCGGGATCATTGTGTACATTTCGGCGAATGCCGGAGATCCGAATCAGAGCGAGTCGAAGCGGAGTCACTGGTACGGCTGGAGTTTTTACTGCGGCGCGCTTTCCTTCATCATGGCGGAGACGGTGGGCGCGCTCACGGTGCACCTTTTCATAGACACGCACCGCACGCGCATCATCCACTGCGCGCCTCGGCACCGCGTCCATGCGTCTCTTCAGAGCCGCCGCTCTTCTAGCTACCGCTCGCTATACCGCGGTTACGCGCACGCACACGTTCTTCCACGCGGGCCAGGATGCGACCGCTTAAGCAACGATGAGATATTGTTGCGCTCGCTCCGTTACGCGCACGTCACGCGCCCTGCACTAGCGCACTACATCAAAGCGGAGAACGGGCTCGCCGTTCACGCACACAGCTACGGCGTGCAGTGTGAGAATTCCTGCGCGCTCATGAAAAAATGCGCGTTCCCGTCTGTGACGAGCATCAACGCAAACACGAGAAGAACCACACCAGTGTAAAATGGTCGAATCTGCTCATTATTCACTCACTCCTTCATTTATTCATTCATTGAATGTATTATTCTAATAAATGTTTAATATTTCTACAATAAATAAATAAACATTTGAGCAGCGGCTTTACAACCAACCAGAGACAAATGTATCCAATCAAAACCGAGGACATGAGAAATATTACAGTGTGTAATGGCATGTGTGTGAGAGGCAGACAGAGCGACAGACAAAGAGAGAATGAGAAAGACAGACAAAGAGTGATACAGACAGAGACAGACAGAGAGGCAGACAGAAAAAGTGAGTGAAAGACAGACAGACAGACAGGGTGAGAGACAGACAATGAGAGAGACAGAGTGAGAGACAGAGTGAGAGAGACAGACATTATTCCTTCCCCTTGCTGTACCTACAGTTTTTTTTTTCTTTTAATAAATTTAGGGAAGAAAATCAAAATATGACTTTGATGAATATATTTAGTTATAATTCTAGATCATTTCTGTCGCACACACACACACACGCGCGCGCGCAGACACACACACGCGCGCAGACACACACACACACGCGCGCGCGCGCAGACACACGCACACGTTTCCTCAGTGTGTATGGAAGTACTTTGAAGATTGGTGTGTGTAGTTTTGCTCACAGGTTGAGAATATGAGGTGTGTGTGAATCAGCACCACTATTCAACAAATTCATTTTTCCTCAGTGTGTCCTGTGTCCTGAAGACACTATGCCGTCCGGCTCTTCTCCAGACCCACCAGCTCCAACCCCTCACAGTACGACCGAGGATGGGAGGCTTTCATCTGAGTATAACAATCAAAAGTTTTAATTATAATAATGACACGTGTGTGTGTGTGTGTGTGTGTGAGTGTGTGTGTGTGTGTACCGTGTTAGTATTCCTGAGTTGTTGCAGTAATGGAAAAGGTGTCCACTGGATCGGTTCGATTGGCCAGCTGCATACAGACAGATCGCTCGCCTTTCCCGAATCCACCACACCATCCGCCAGACTGCATGTGCTCATGTCCCACTGATACTGAGAACTGACATCACACACACACACACACAAACACACACACACACACACACACACTGTTTCAAATGAATAACAGTTAACATGTTAATATGTTGCCAGGTGTATAAATAAGAAGTATTTGTGCACCAAAAATAAATTGGTGTTTCAGGATTATATAACAGTTTAGTTGGATTTTACGGTCCAATTTGGCAACCCAGGTTGATGATACAGTCAACAACTCGACTTAAGACAGGTTATCAATTTGGAAAAGTTAAAATAATGTAAGTGAATGGCGTAGCAGGGAGGCACGTCATTATAAGAAAGAGGATTAACTAACTAAGGTCACTGAACTTAATGTTATCAGTAACCAAACGAGTGCGCCACCAGGTGGAGTGAAAACTGACCACCAGGTGGCAGCAGATTCATGTTTTAAAAATGCTTTTCAGGGCCTCAGGTTAATTCTCCACACTGAATTTACAAAAATCACTTCATACACTTTCTTTTCATTGTAATGATACATCAGGTGACTAAATGGTTGACTGATCTCCTACCTGTGAGGATACACAGTGTTAAGACGTGTAACACTGTCCGGATATGTGGAGGTGATGGACAGTGTGTCGTCATGGTAACAGCAGGGGCGATCCAGTGCTCTCATGTGCAGTAACTCATCAGAGTGACTGAACACCGTGTGATCCAGAGAGTCCTGAGATCCAGGCCAGGATCTTCTCCAGAAACGTGCTGACAGTTCATCAAAGTGATTAAACCTTCTGTAACTTTACACACACAAACACGCGCACACACACACAAACACAAACACACACATACACACACACACACACACACTGTAAAACTTTGGGCCTATGACATTCCACCATGCTTTGTTGTGACTGGCTGATTATTTCCTGCTCACACTTTCCAACACCCCATGTGCTCAGTGTAGTTGTAGTGTGGTGTGTGTGTGTGTGTGTGTGTGTGTGTGTGTGTGTGTGTGTGTGTGTGTGTGTGTGTGTGTATGTTACCTGCTCTGTGTCTGCTCTGTTTTGGCCTGAAGAAGCATTTTTTTAAAGCGTTGCACTGCAAGATAGGACAGGAGCCCCATCAACGCTGCTAAAGTGGACAAGACCCCAAAACACATGCCGGCTAATTTCTGCCGGGTCATACGGAGGTCACAGTGCTGACCCATGAACCAAAAATCCTCACCGACTGGACACCTTCACAGATACAAACACAGACAGACACACACACACAGACATTCTGGATTATTTGCTCATTATAAATTCCCTTTTAAGCCAGATTCCTGCATTGCTACGGAGCCCCCCAGGGGTTCATCGAGCAACTCTGTGAGTATAATTATCCCTGTACCTCATTAACAGGACACTTACTGACAGACTGGGGTCTGTCCAGAATGATGGACACAGATGCCGTGGTTTCTGCAGAATTCAGAGCGGCACACAGACCTACAGGTGATGTTTCCCTCTGAGGAAACACAGGAAAATTCAGGAGGACAAAAAAACAACCAGGAACACACGTCACTGTGAAGACCTGAAACAAAGAGAGAGAGAGAGAGAGAGAGAGAGAGAGAGAGAGAGAGACATATTTGTACATATTTAAAGGCCAGTTTGGGGCCACCAGAACATCTTTACTGTGTGTGTTATGATACCGTGTGTTATTCTGACCTCCCACTGTGATGTTTTTCACCCGAGTGCCGCTCACGAAAAACCCTTGGGGCGGAAGTGGATTAAGCCCCGCCTCATGTAACAGAGACTCCGCCTTCTTAATCCATGAGACTGTCTCTGCTGTCCTGAACATCACCACAGACTGGAGAACCCGACCACTGGAAAAAAAATCACTTTCAGAACGAACCAGATGTTTTAGTTGCCAAATTGTGATTAAAATCCACCAGTACACACTGCATGGAGCTCAGCCTTACCTGTGCCAGGTAACATGCTGGCTCTGGTATCCTGCTACATTCTGTAAAAACGGTTCCACCTGCATAGAGCAGATTAACGTCATGATTAAAAATCAATAATGAAAAGTATCACAAATATTAATAATTATTATTATTATAAATTACTTAATGTAAAACTAAAGTTTATTATTAATTAAAGAATAATTATATAGAGATGCTAAATGAATTGATAAACAAACAATTATGGATGTAAAATACAATAAAATTCATTTCCATGTTTTGGGGTTTTTTTTATAGCATTTATTACAGGGGTGAAACAGGTGGGGGGGAGGGGCGTGTATTCCAAATAAATTATTTGATAATAAAGTATTATTACAATTTAATTATTATACAGAATCCCTAAACCGGTGTAAACATAACATAATCTGTATGTAAAAGTTCTGATTCTTGATTCACAGATTTTTTAAGGCGGAGCCAAAATAAATGCACAAGAACTCAGTACCTCCAGGAGTCGTGCGTCTGGGTGCGACTCCTCCTCCAGAATCACCTGCAACAACACTTGGAATGTTTCCACTGAAACACACAGATTTTATTCATTAATTCTCAAACAGCAGCTCAGACAGTATTTTTGTTATAATGAACACACTGTAATTCGGTGGTCACGTACCTTTGATGATTGCTGGTTGGTCCTCTACGATGAAGACCCGCCCGTTGTGAGATCTTTCTTTATATGTTTTGGTAGTGACAGTGCGACGCGAGGAGGTTGGATTGATCCGGGTTGTTGAATGTGTGTATCTTTCAGCCAGGGTGTGTGTGTGCACTGTGTGTGTGTTTGTATCAGGCTGCTGGATGATCTGAGAGTTCTTGCTTGTGGTGAGGTGTTCTGGGTTCTGTATCTCAGCCGATATGGTGGTTGTTTGAGGACGACCCGTTTGTTTGGTGTAATGGTTTGCTGGTTGTGTCTTGGCAGTAGTGATGTGGAGTGTGTGTGCCAGTGGAGATGTGAGCCGTAGAGATGGTGTAACAGGAGGAATCACCAGATCGTTTGTAACTGATGACAATGATGGTGATGATGACGATGGTGAAAGCGATGGCATTAATGATGATGATGATGGTGATAATGATAGCGAAGGCATTAATGATGATGCTGTTGGTGATAATGGTGTCGATGGCAATAATGATGATGCTGTTGGTGATAATGGTGGCGATGGCAATAATGATGATGATGGTGGTGATAATGGTGGCGATGGCAATAATGATGATGATGGTGGTGATAATGGTGGCGATGGCATTAATGATGATGCTGTTGGTGATAATGGTGTCGATGGCAATAATGATGATGATGATGGTGATAATGGTGGCGATGGCAATAATGATGATGATGATGATGGTGATAATGGTGGCGATGGCAATGATGATGATGCTGTTGGTGATAATGGTGTCGATGGCAATAATGATGATGATGGTGGTGATAATGGTGGCGATGGCAATAATGATGATGATGGTGGTGATAATGGTGGCGATGGCAATAATGATGATGATGGTGGTGGTAATGGTGGCGATGGCAATAATGATGACAATGATGGTGATAATGGTGGCGATGGCAATGATGATGATGCTGTTGGTGATAATGGTGTCGATGGCAATAATGATGATGATGGTGGTGATAATGGTGGCGATGGCAATAATGATGATGATGATGGTGGTGATAATGGTGGCGATGGCAATAATGATGATGATGGTGGTGATAATGGTGGCGATGGCAATAATGATGATGATGGTGGTGATAATGGTGATGACGACGGAGAAAGAGATGATGATGATGATGATAATGGTGGAGCATGGTGTGAGACAGTCAGTAGTCTAGAATCCGCACTAAAAGAGGTCACATGATCTGATGTTATGGTGTCCACCTCTGAGACCTCGTTATCATTTTGCGTCTGTCCTTCAGACACAGAGACAGAGCTGGTGTTCATTACAGTGTCGTGTGGAGCTGTGATTGTTCCTGCAAGCGTGGGGGTTGTGGTGTTGAGAGACGTGAGAATGTTGGTGTGTAGTGTGTTGGAGGTCGTGGAACCACTCTCACTCAGTGTGGATGTAGAGATGAAGTCCTGTCTCGTCAAAGTATCAGAATCTGACAGTGTATGAGACATGGGCGTGTGTGTGTTGGTGTCAATCATGTGTGGGAATTTAGTTTGTTCAAAGACCTCGGTGTGGATGGTGTGTGTATCAGTAGATTCATTTGGTGTAGATCGTGTGTTTGGGGAACTAGTGTAATACGGAGTAGAGTATGAATAGCGTTGGTTCTTTTTTGGAGTGGTTGTACCTTCTAAAGATGACGTTTCCATGAGATGATGAGAAAGAGAAGCTCCGGGTGTTTGAGTGACGGTGCTCCAGTCAGCAATAAGCAATGACCTTGTTCCATATTTATTAGTGTGAGTCGCTCCAGCTCTCGCCGCATGGGTGTAGGTTGATGACATCACAGCGCCGTCAGTGACATGCATCACACTGTTGGAATTGGAGACCCTGAGACTTGATACAGTGTCACTCAAAAAACCACCAGTCACAGACCGATCTGAATGACTGGGGTTAAAGTGATTGTTGGTTCCGAACGTTTCGCTTGAGCGATGAGCTTTGGTTGGGTCCTCATTGGCTGTGAACGTCGATGACATCACTGCAGCGTCTCTTCTGACAGTGTCATGGTCGAATCCATTTGATTCCGACGTCTGGAGTTCTGTAAATGTAGCTCGTTTTCTGACAGCAGTTACATAAGATTGAGTGGCTGTGGGTGCTGATGACATCACAGTGATGTCACCACGGTGAACGCGAAGTAAAAGCGTGTCAACCGATTTTGTGGTTTTGGAATCTGGAAGAGTGTCTGTGTTTAAGTCGGTGCTTGTGGCTATGTTCAGTGTGTGATCAGGGGAATTCTGCATAAATGAGATCCTGGAATCAGTGTGTGAGTGTGTAACACTGTGAGCCAGGTCAGAGATTACGCTTCCAGCCTTTTCCTGTCCATTGTGTGTAACTTCCTGTGGAACAACACCGAATCTAGTGTTATCGCCCGATACGGCGTAGCCTCCACCCTGACTTACACTCACAGTCCTGAACCCAAAAATGTCCGGGAGGCGGGTCACACCGATGGAACCGCCGTGCCGAGAGGAAGAAGCAAGGTCGCCATCAGAGTCTGTGTGTGGAACTGAAGACGGATCGGGATACTCCTCCGAGGAGTTTAATCCTGGAAACAATAACACAAACACACACACACACACACACACACACACACGTTTCAAGGACAGAGAATTGTAATGATGGAGGAAGTCCATGGCTATGACTTTCCCTCTCAACAGTTAAATTACTTTCCTTTCTCTGAGAAACATTATAAACTTGAATCGATCAAAGTTTCTACATCATTTAGTAAAAAAACTTCTGCAGCAGTAAAATCTTTCAGAAACTCCTATTTTCATGTTACCGGTCCCGGGTTTGGTTAACGATTGAGCTTTGCTTGCATAGGTTTCCTCCAGGTACTCCAGTTTCCTCCCACAGTCCAAAATACATGAGCTTGTGTGGTGCTTCCAAATTGCCCATAGAAGTGAATGTGTGTGTGAGTGGCCCTGTTTTGGACTGGTGATCTGTCCAGGGTTTACCCCTACCTCCCACCCTATGTGTGCTGGGATAGGCTACAGCAGACCCCTATGACCCCGAATTAGGGAATAAACGGGTAAGAAGATGAATGAATGAATGAATGAATAATTTTTCCATTAAATAACAGTAAACACACACAGACTGGATGACAGATGAGAGGGAAGTTTAGTATTAATTGTTATAGTTTACAAGTGATTTTTATAGAATATTAACAGATAAAGGAATAAATTAAATCCTTTGTTCATTTTCAGTGAACTTTCCTGCAGTTTTACAGTCAGTGTGAATTTTGTTCCTTGTGTTGTATTAAAAAGTGACATGTTATTATATACATCTCTAATCTATATATCTACTTCAATACCTAAAGGGGGGATTTTATATAAAAGGCAACCTTGGTATGATATTTAATATAAACATGTATCCAGATGTGAAGGAGAGGCTGTAAACGGGGGCCACAACTGATATGAAATGACAGATTAAACAGATTTAAATGATTAATAAATGAATAAACCGTTTCAGTTTTTTATAAAACAGGAATAAAGAACCGAACCGCAACAGAATTATTCATTTATTAAAGCGCCATAAGTAATAAAACGAAGAAAGAGGGATAATCGAGGATTTGGCTATTAATTCACCTCAGAATTTTATCATAATAAATAAAAATGATTTTATGTCATTTATAATATTAAATATAAATCTGTAAATAATGAATAAATAAACTCACCTGTTATATAAATTAACAGCACAGAAAAGTAGAAAAGTCGCATTTTGTGACAGGAAACATTCCAACTCTCAGAGCTCGCGCTTCGGGACACCAAATCAGTCGAGTTAACTCTATTCCGTCATTTTTCTGAGGAAATATTTCATTTATTATAATTTATTAATATTTTTAGGAAACGTTGGTTAGCTGTTAGCTTCGATCTGTCCCACTTCGAACAGACTCTGCAACGCGCGCGCGCAACACGACAGAACGGGACACGCGAGAGTCGACTGAAGAGAGGTGCGGGACCCGTGCGCCGGACGCGTGCGCGCCCCCTGCGGCCGCGCGCTACCATCTGACATCAATTAAGCTCGCCCCCACGCGTGACGCCATTAAACGTCTCCTATAAAAGTTTACCTTTGTGAACTCACTTGCCGCAAAAGGTCACGTGATCATAAAAGATTTTAATTAATGTTTTCAGTTTATATATATATATATATATATATATATTTGCGTCGCGCGACGTCACCGTTTATTACATTGATGTTATTTTCGGTCCATCGCATAAAAAACGTTTTTATTGAAATCAGATTTATATACTGAATTATAGACGATTCAATTCCCAAACACATATGGAAGTGCCTAAAGGTCTACACACACACACACACACAGTTTTATGGCGCTGGAAGAGGAAGCGTTACATCCTGACTCCCATTAAAGGAAAGGTGAAGCTCCTGTTGATCAGCGTTTCAGTCGTAAACACATTCCGTTTTTCTTTCAGTGGATCTGTGAGACTCGAACCCAGGTCCCAGCATGACACTGTCCGTGTGCACAACCTCCCGGATCTCTATAAAGACATGCTGTTTTTTATTGGAGAAGAACGTGTCCTGTCCTGATTCAGATTCCATCCCTTTGGGATGAACTGGACCTCCAGCTGGACCCCAGACCTCAAACCCTCAACATTACTCTGTTCTCACTGATTGATCACACACAATCACATGACCCAGACTAGGGGAAATGTTTACATTAAATCAAAGATTATTATAACAGGAAGAGTGAGACAAACATCTGGAGTCAGACATAAAAAAAACCCCAGAAAAAATTGAGTTGATACTTTTGGACATATGAATTTAAATCTACAATAACAAACAATTTATTAATTAGAATCAGTCAAAGGGGCAGTGTGGTGGCTCAATTATTAAGGTGCTGAGTTCTTGATCGGAAGACTTGGGTTCAAGACCCTCACTGCCAAGGAAGACCTGGGTTCAAGTCCACCACTGTTGGGTCCTTAACCCTGCCCTTCCTGCTGCAGGGGAGCTCCGACCCAAACTTACTAAGATGGGATATGCGAAAATCAAGAATCCTTCATGGGAGCTATAAAGTATATAAAATTAAATTAAATTTAAGACAAAGAAAAATACCACATTCAGTCTGCTTGCTATTCACACACACACACAAAACCTGATGTTGCTGTATTAAATACGTCGATAGTAAATCTTTATTTTTGAACCGATTGAAGAGTAAATAAATTTGGAAAACACTTCAGGAATCTGAACAGAGGATATACATACAAAGCAATAAACGATAAACAATAACAACACCTCGAATGGGGAAGTTTTACAGCTGAACACACTGAAAAGGAGCTCAGACAACAGTGACGTCCCTCCACACACACAGTACTGGACCTGAAACAGAACAGACAGAAAGACGGGATTAAACACACTGGAACAGGAAGTGGAACCAAAATAATTCAATCAACATCAACCACACGGACAATAAAAAATAGATTTTGGAATTTGTCCTAATTTAAGGAACTGCAATGGCGTAATTTAACCAGGGTGGCGCTGTTGTATAAATCAGTGTTAATGCAGATGACAACACAGAACGTCAGCAGCTTTTACAAATCTATGAATAAAATCTTCAAAATAATGGAACATCTAATGTAAGTAACCTGTACAGACACAGTAACACACACACACACACACACAGTCACATGAAAATCCATAAGACATCAAAACACATCTAAAATGTAAGCAACCTGTACGGACAAACATGCGTTTAAAAGCATATCATCCCAAAAAACAAAAACAGTAATACACACAACATAACAGTACAACGTACAATACCACCGACATTGACGGGTGCACACAAAAACATGAGACCCAGAAAGTTACAATGGAACGAACATACAGTAACACAAAAACAGTCACACAAACTTCAGTCGCACGCACCCAGAACAGCTTTAATCTACAGACCAAACAGAACCTAAGCCACTTCAGTATTTACATCAGTTACAGAAACACCAGCGGTTCAATTACCATATTGTCCAGACTATAAGACGCTATTCCAATCCTTACATTTAAAAATGGGCAGTGCGCCGTAGAATCCGATGCCTTATATATTAATTCTGGTTCTGTTACAGACCTGATTTTAGGTGGTACCAGCTGCTCAAAAGTCTGTCAAAATGTTTTAGTGCCACTTTTGTGACCACAGCCGAACCGACCGGCACAGAGATTCAACTTTACAGGGATAAACACAGCCGTGGGTTCGGGATTCTCTCTCTCTATACCAAGATTAGTCCTGGTTCAGTTTAACAAGTTTAGTCTTGGAATTAGTCCTGGTTCAATTCGTATGCAACGCAAACGTCTGACATCTCGAGCAATGTTTCTTCTGGGATGCGGCACAGTAAGAAAAGAAATCCCCTCAACATCACTGCTTAATGTGCCTTATAGTCCAGAAAATACGGTAACCTTAAACACACTGACCAAATGAATAGTATTGGACAAGAACTCAGGGACTGAACTCCGAGATGGAGTGGAATACAATCTTAAATCTTAAACACTCATCATTTGTACTTTAGTTCCTATACCTGACCAGGCTCTGTGTGTGTGTGTGTGTGTGTGTGTGTGTGTGTTCAGATGGACAATTTTGAAGCAGTTTGTTATTGTTGGATTTTTATTTCACTTCCTGAATCCAGTAAATGAATCAATGAATCGATTCTTCATTTACAATGTAACCGACCAGTTCAAAGTCCATAACAACCAAACCCCATCTCTCCCACACACACACACACACACACACACACACACACACACACACACACACACACACACACACACACACACACA
>JAOTRA010103542.1:0-10976 GCA_026260255.1 Pseudolaguvia tuberculata
TCTATCTATCTATCTATCTATCTATCTATCTATCTATCTATCTATCTATCTATCTATCTATCTATCTATCTATTGGTTCTGTCAGTCCTAAAGTAATTAGTCTTGATGAGTTTCTCGGACTAATATCAAAGACACCATAAGATGGGCAATGAAACGAGAAATAGAACTGAAAGAGGGTTGCGGGGTATTACAATGACTGCTGTGCATCCTTTTCATATGGCAAGGGTAAAAATGATGTGGATTTAATATCTTGGCAGCCATGATGATGATGATAAGACACCAGTCTGCAGGGATTGTGACAGAAAATATAAACAATAATAGAGTTACATACTAGTTCAATAGCTTTGTGATTAGCTTATGAGGGTTGAAAGGAGAGGGGAGAAAGGTTTTGCATTAAATATATTTGGTGGGATGCTGCTGCCAGCTTGTTCTGGCCTATAGCCCTCGAGGGAAATGAATGAAATGAATCAAGACAATATATCATAAAAAAGTTTTATCACTTGATTACTCCAAAGCTGAGAACGCTAGTGCTGTTCAGTCTACAGTGCCGTATCTAAGCCTAATCTTTACATCACATAAGACATTCCCAAACTAATACATTTGTCTGAAGTGTAGTCAATAGCCAATAGTCTTGAGTTAGCTGTAAATAGTTTGAATTTTTGTTCATATGTTTTTGAAGTTTTTTCAAAGGATCCTCAGGAATTCCAGCTGGGTCAGAACACCCTTTTTGTTGATGCTCTTTTATAACCCTGAAGCAATCAGAACGCATTATGTCACAGGCCAGTGATGTTATCGAACAGAAAGTGGTCTTGACTGTATTTTCGTTTTCTTCTGAGTATGAGCTTCTTAACTGCTAGCTCTGTGGGCTTCAATCTGGCTGAAAAAGAGGGGTTCTATCCGCAAGCAAAAGGTTTAACTTTAACTTTAACAGCTATCCTCCTCTGACCAGGTGGAGGCTATGTGCACTGAGTGGAGTGTGGAGTTGACACCAAGCTTCCCAGTGTATGAGGAGCTCATACAACATCCTGTCCACTCTTTTAGTTCGTTTATTCATTTATCTTCAAACCCGCTTATTTCCTATTTCAGGGTCACGGGGGTCTGCCGGAACACCCTGGACAGGTCTCTAGTTCTATGTTCTTATACCCATATGTCAGACCAAAGCTCATGACAGAAGGACACTGGCCATTTACATCCATAAAGCTGCCCTGTGAGATCGAATGAGCACCTTCGTATGTTAGTATGTGAAAATGTGGTGGTTCTTACACTGACTACGGTTGGCAGTGAAAAATATTTCAGGGTAAAGATGATCTTAGTATTGATAACAAGATCTAGAACAGAAGCTCTATATTGACATTACATGCTGGCTAACACTAAGCCTTTTTAATTACAAGGGCTACAATGTAGAACAAACTAGATTATATATATTACATCAGGGGAACCTTTGGCAAGTATGTTGCTAATTTCAGCACCAAACTTTGTTAGATTTGGGTTAAAATTAAAGTGAGGTTTAAGGGATCACCTTAATCCTTCATGAAAGGATTGGAGTAATGTGATGGTAGCTTTGTGTAAAAAGTCTGAACACAGCAGAGGACTAGTCTATCAATATCAATATCAATTGAAAGGTCCAATCTGCCCTGCTTACTTAAGGGACCATCTGCTGTTTGAATGTTCAATTGGACGCTGTCAAGAAATGGAGAAAAGTGGTGGCAGACCAGAGCATGCACCAGAGAAGCATTGATTTATCCGAAGCCGATTTGTTTCTGTCTGCCGGGAAAGTGATGTCTGAGACATCCAAGCGAAGGGAATCTTTTTGACGGGTGCCTTTGGTGCACCTTTCGCTCGTCTTTGTCTCAGAAACTTTTCAGACAACGTTTTACTGACAGATTGTTATGGCTGCTATTTTAATACCTTCTAATGCCTTATAAATCCTGTGGAATTGTTCTGAATTGAACCCTTGGCTAAATTTGCACCACCAATAAGTGTAGGAAAGGCATTTTTATTCTGCAGTGTAAATTGTATTTGCCCAGGGTGACACAAGTGCAGCTTACAAAAACTCAACATCAAAACATGTTGTGCAAACATGTTGAGGTAAGTTACTAATACTTAGATATCTGTAAGATTTATATTCCCATAGTTCTTATTGGAACTGCACCAGAATCTGCTACTCTTCTACCTCTGCTGTTAAAGTTAACACCCCTGCAGTTCATTTTAAAAGAAATACTTTTACTTTTATTCGAGTCTGTTTGTAGACCAGCAAGAGTAAAATTTCACTAAAGGATCTGTCATTTTATTTGAGTTTACTTAAGGCAACACGAATAAAAATAAAAATACACTATTAAAAAGTAACTTTAAAGATTGCAGGTTTTTAAAAGCATAATAAAATCATAAAAATCAATTTACATCATCGGCAGATGTTTTTATTCATGGCAGCAGGAATTCTATTAATAGTTTTAAATGATAAATTATGAATGAGATTTTGGAGTTGGGGGAATAAAATCTGTGGGTAATTACCTGACTGCCTTAACTTTTACATAAAATTATTATGGACAAAAGTATTGGGACACTTGGCCATCGCTTCTATATTTTAGCTTTCTGTTCCTGTTTTAGTAATAATAACCTTCATATGTTTTGGAAAGACATCTTACTAGATTTTAGAGTTTGGTGGTTCTTAGTGCAGTAGAATTGTGAGAACATCTGACCCGTGTCAGGTTTAATAACACTTTAGTCTTAGCATTAGGTCATCCATCCATTCATTCATTCATTCATTCATTTTCTATAAACACTTCACAATTCCTTTATTCGTGTTACAGAGGTCTGCTGGAGCCCATCCCCACACTTTGAAAGGGTGAAATGCAGAAGGGGTTACATCCTGGAGAGGACGTTAGCGCATCATAGGGTGACACACACTCACACTCATAGGAAGTTTTATTTTAGAATCAATAAACAACCTAGCAGACATATTTTGTGAGCGTAGAAGGAAACCGGAGGGAGAATGTGAGAGTGAACTTGAGTGAGAAATCAAGGGAGAACATGCAACTACTGGGGACCTTCTTGTTGTGAGGCAACGTTGTTATTTGAAGGAAAGAATTGTATGGACCCTGGACATCACATGATTATGTCACATGTCCTATTTAGCACTCACACCTGCTTTGTGTTATTATGTTGTGATTACGTCTTTGAGGTTACATCATAGTTTAGATCATTGTTTATAGTCTACAACTTTGGTCTGGTTCTCTCTTTAGGGGTTTATGGTTTATTGTTCTGTTGCACCAGCATACACATTCTTCTTTGAACCCTGACATCGCTGCTTAAAATAAACATTTTATTCTCTTCAAATTTTAAAGTTGGAAGAAGGTCCCGGGTTCAATTCCATACCACTCCTTCTGTGCGGAGTTTGCGTGGGTTTTCTCCAGGTACTCCAGTTTCCACCTGCAGTACAAACACATGTACATTACATTGATTGGTGATTCTTAACTGTTCATAGGAGTGAGTTTGTGTGTGTGGTTGTTATGCGGCTATGTGTGGCACTGCAATAAACTGGTGATCTGTCCAGGGTTTACCTCTGCATCTTGCGCTGTGTGCTGAGATAGGCTCCAGCAGACTCCCATGACCCTGAATTAGGGTTCGAAAATGAATGTAGGAATGAATTTGTGCTGGCTAAATGTAAAAAAAAATAAATAAATAACGCTATGTTTTAGGACACTAAAATCTCCCTCACCAGCCACCATACATCAATTTACTTATATGCCTAATTATTTATACACTCCCCAGCTAATCATGTCCCTCAGGACATGCCCTCGCTAGTAATCACTTGTGGGGCTAATCAAAAAATGCAGACGTGTACACTGTGTAAAAAATGGCCTCTCGCATGTCCCTGACTATTTGGGTTTTAACTGACGATAACGCCAGCTTTGCCTGAGGTAATTTGACTGTCAGGAGGATGTGTCCTTCATCTTGTTTAATGAGTGGAGTCAGTGGGAAAGACTTATTAGCCATAATTTGCTCAGTAGCAGCTTGCTGAGTGTTCCAGGGTTTGACTCGGTCTCTCGCTTACCTTTGCCCCGAGAAATGTCAGTGGTTGCTGTGTTAAGGGATGGGTGCATCTAATCAACCCTAGCTGGCATGTGTCTGTACAAATGCTCATCATTACCACCCCGGTGCCGTCATTAGTCCTGGTGTTTTTGCTGAGACATGGCATCTACGGTATTAGTCTGATTTATTGTCATGTTTGGTTATCATGTCATGCACCTTTGAAGTAACGTTCTGCTTTGGTCTCACTTTTTCTGTTGTATGGACGCACCACACGTATGACATTAATGAGGCTTGGATCAGCATGGATCATAGAACCTGGTTGATTCCAAAGAAGAAACCCAAAAAGACCAAGATTGAAATGAAGGAATGAGTGAGACACTGGATTATCCGAGACGCATGACTCTCGTGGAGTCATTTAGAAACATTAAGCTGAGCTGATTTAATAAAAAAATAAAAAAATAAAATAGCAACTCTTTGTGCATGTAGTAAACAGAAAAGCATGTCAGAATGTGGTAGACATGATTTTGTCAAGTAGATTGTAATTCTATCGTTACATTATTTGTTAATCTGGGATCACCGACTCCATCGATCAACCAATTGTAACCATCTGATGTCATTAGTGCATGACTAAAACCTGAGTCTATAATAGAATGACTTTATAAAGCTGTTGCCTGGTAATTAAATCAATTGCCAACTGAGTCGGGGGCATGGGGGCATCCATTGGCTCAAATGGTTAAGCTACTGAGTTGTTGATTGGGAGACCAGGAAGGGCTGTGTTTAAGCACCACCACAGGTAAGTCCACTACCGCTGAGTCCTTGAGCGAGACCCATCACCCTTCTTGCTGACCTTGCGCTCTGACCCCCAACTTATCAAGATAGGATCTGTGAGGAAGAAAACATTTCATAAACAATTTGTATAATCTTGTATGTGATGAATAAATTAGTTTTTTTTTAGTTTTTAAAGTCTGCCTCGTGTGTCAGCTTTAAATCATGGAAATCATTTGGAAATCAAAGTAAGCTATCATTCAAGGGCATTTGCTTGGTTTAATAGCGGTTGTTCTCCTCCAAATAGCTCCCTAAAAAATTCTTATGGAAATATGTTCTTCAAAAGGAGTTATTTATGAAGGTAAAAGCTGGCATGTTTATTCATGCGACTGTTAATAGGTGGTCAGATTGGGTGATAAACAGGAAGAAATTATAAAAGGATGGAGAGGTGTTTTTCATTTGGGAGTGTGACTCGATGCTCTCTTTTTTTTTCTCTTTCTGGCCACACATCAAATAAAGACGTGTCAATTAAAAAGTGGCAGTGTCAAGATGCGATATGAGAGAAATCTGTTGACTGTATTATACAAGCGCTGGAGTTGAGTTTCATTTGACTAATAATTCACTGGCAATACAGTCACCTTCTCTTGTTCTTTTCATCTCATGGACTTTTCTGCCCTTATCTCTTTGGGCACGTTGCCCGTTCACCCTCCTTTCCCAATGATTTCCATCCTTTTGTCCTGAAAATCTTTAATTAAGTTTCACGGCTCAAGGAGATTTCTCAGCAACTTGAATACCCCTGGTGACGAGTCGTCACATTCCCCTGCATGTCGATCCCTCCCTCCTTGTGCATCTTCATGGTTCCTGATTGGCATATGGCGTGTGTATCCCAGCTGGCTATGGAAATTGGACTTCTTTGCATCACAAAATGGCTTATTTTTTCTCAAACTAGTATTTTCCAATGTGCAGATTCATGCTTTTCCTCCATTCCATGGCCTGTGATATCATCTCACACACTGGAGTTTTCTGGAGCATTAACTCAGTCTTGTCCTAGCTGCTAATTCACAGGTTTCTTCTTAAGGCGTCCTTATGACTTGGTGCCAGTGATGCTGTAATTGGATTACATGGACATTTGCTGCTGACTTTTCCGAGACTTTGGACAAGGTAGATGATGCGGTTTTGGTCCGGTATAACAGTAGTGTAGAAACTGATGTTCCACTTACATCTCGGTGGTGTAATAGTCAGTTATGAGTTTTATAGGAGCCTCCAGCACTCTGGGACAGGGGTTTAAAATTCTGTACTTCAAGATTGAAGGACACAGACAGTCAGATAAATTTGTCTCATCTATCTTATACACTTTTATGTCTGGTTTATATCTGGACTCGGTAGTGGTCAGTCCATGTATGAAAATGATGTCTCATGCTCTCTGAATCACTCTTTCATTATTTGAGCCCAATGAATCCTGGAATTGTCATCTTGAAGTATTCCCGTGCCATCAGGGAAGATCCATTGGTGAAATAACCTGGTCATTCAGTATGTTCATCTGGCCTCATTCTTTGAGCACATACTGTTACTGAACCTAAACCTGACCAACTGAAGACCAACCCCAGAGCTTATGCTTAGTTAAATGCAGGTGGTAACTTTTGGCCAGGTGTAACGCCGTGAACACAGAGAAGAGAGCAGGATCCATGATGCAGTGAAGGGTGAACGTTTATTTACACAGGTGAGAGTGCAGATAACTATATATATACAGTGATACGGAAGTGAACACGTAAACAAAACAAAACAAAACGCCGAGCACACACTGTGGCACCAAACACAAAAACAAGAATATATATATTTACATTGAAATAGTCCAAAGTTCCAAAGTCCAAGATATCCACAAACATACACAACACGAAACACGCCGTACATAGCCATTAACCCACACCTGTGCTTGTTAGCGTGTGACCTTAAATATTGCATCATTGCCCTGGTAACCTAGTTGCCAGGACGACGACGCCAAACATGTCCATGCTGGGGTGACAGCTAGCGGAGCGTGGGGGCGGAGCCTCGTCAGTCCATGCTGCCTGTGGGCGGAGCCTCTCTCGCTGCTGTCACACGAGGGGCGGAGCTCCGTTTGTAGCCTTACACCAGGCAGTGTATCTTACATATGATGGAAATGTTACTGCTATTATTAATATCAAGTAGCTGCATTGTAAGTTAAACTGGTGACCTGTCCAGGGTGTACTCGTGCCTCTTGCTCTGTGTGCACCAAGAAAGGTTCCAGCAGACCCATGTGAACCTAAATTAGGAAATAAGCGGGTTATAAGATGAATGAATGAAATGAATAAATGAATGAATTAATATTTACATAGTCTACAGTTCTGCATTCTCATTGTAGAATGGGAGGATTTACAGTATGTTTCAATATCAAAATGTATATTGGGGCTAAACAGTTAGAACAGTTAGCACCTAGGAATGGTGCAGTACAGGGGCATTTGGACATATAATGAATCTGTATATAAAAGGTGGACCTCCATGAAGTTGGACGTTCTCATGCTCCTGCCAGTGTCTTCAGCTGCTGTTGATGTTTTGAGTTTGTATGTGTTAGGAACAGTAGCTTCACCTGTCCTAGGAGTAGCATGTGTTGTGGCTCTCCCCTTCTTGGTGGTCGGCACTAATCTTAAAGTGGTGTACAACCTGTTGAACAGTGTTTCTCACAGTGGGGTCCAGCAACCAAAGCTCTGTCTTTCTTTCTTTCTTTCTTTCTTTCTTTCTTTCTTTCTTTCTTTCTTTCTTTCTGATATTTCTAATATTTTTAAGTTACGATATATTGAAAAAAATAAATAGTAAAACCTAATTGGAAGATCCGGGTTTGATTCCCTGAACCACCAAGCTACCACTGTTGGGCCCTTAAATAAGGCCCTAATCATTATTAATTGCTCAGTTGCATGATGCAGTACACCTGAAACAGGAAGGGGAAGGGTAGAGGTCTTACTCAAGGACCACAGTGGCAGACTTGGTGGTGGTTTTGGAAATGGAACCCAGGTATTCTCTGTCTTTCTTGGTGGTGGCAGGGCTTGAAACCAGGTCTTCTTAGTCTTCCAATCAACAAGTCGGGGCTACATTTTTGGACCAAGAGTTTAAATGTTATTAATACTACCACGTCGTGTTTTACACATACAAAGGAAAAATGCCGGAATGGCTGAATTCCGTCAGGATAATTGCTTTAAAAGGTAGACCTTTGGTTAATTAATTAGCCTGCACTTTATGCAATGCTGTCCATGTTATAGCAGGCAGTTAAATGGTAGGCCACTACAGCTGATTTTAAACCAGAAGTGCTAATGCCTGAAATCTAATTTGATGTGTAGTGTAGCTTTTAATACTAACCAGATGTGGAAAGTAGAGAAGCAACAATCAGGCACCTCAAAAAGTGGCAAGATTTCTTTAATGGCTGATGATGGAGGAAAGGAAGTACGTGGGTAAGCTCAGCATGTGTTTCAATGTTTACAATAATCTTAGGTACAGGGGAAATAACAAACAGTCTGAGTTAAAAAAAAAAAAAAAAGAATCTATGAAAACTGACCTGGAATGCAAACGAACAAAAAAACGGTAGAATTATTATATTTTGATTCATTTATTCATTCATTCATTCTTCTAATCCACTTATTCCTTAATTCTGGGTTACAGGAGTCTGCTGAAGCTCAAATGAATGAAATTACATAAAGTGTAACATTGTAGAATTTTAGGACTAAAGAAGGGGGTAGTGTGTGATACCAAAAAGACCAGGGTTCAATTCCCAGTTTCACCAAGCCACCAATGTGGCCCTGAGTAAGGTCCTTAACTCCCAATTGCTCAGTTGTACAAAAAGAGATGAAACGTAAGTTGCTCTGGATAAGAGCGTCTACCAAATGCAAATGTAAATATCCCCGTGTTCAGGGTGTACCCCTGCCTCTTGCCCTTGTGACCCAGAATTAAGGAATATATGGGTAAGAAGATGAATGAATGAATGAATGAATGAATGAGTGAATGAATAATCTCACTGTTCTGGCTCAGCAATTAAATCAGCATTTCTGGAGCAGAGGGTCTTTTTGGAGGATCCCAGTCATGTTCTCAGCCTTAGACTCATCAAAGAAACCCTTTAATTATTTAAACCACCTCTGCCTGAAGACAGAATTTCGAGAATCAAACCTGGCTCCTGCTTTAATATTGACGCTTTCAACTCAGATCATCGATATAAATAACTGAATTATTTAAATGATTTACATAATTACTGATTTTAAATTCACTGATTCATGGTAGGGCATCACAGTGGTGTAGCATTAGCACGATTGCCTCACAGCAACAACGTTCTGGTTTCCTCCTACAGTCCAAAAACATGTACATTAGGTGGTTGGGGATTCTGTCCATAGGAGTGACTGTGTGTGTGTGTGTGTGTGTGTGTGTGTGTGTGTGTGTGTGTGTGTGTGTGTGTGGCTGTTTGTGACCCTGTGATGGATTGGGGACATCCGTGACTTACTTTAGGCTATACAATATAGTATTATTAGTATAGTATTTCCAAAAGTTTGTGGTCACCTGACCATCAGATCCATAGTTGGTTCCTCTTTGAAATGTTGCCACATATTACATTGTATCATTACATTATTTCTTCACTAGAACTAAGAGACTCCAACACTGTTCCAGCATGACAATGACCCTGAGCACAAAACCCCTGACCTCCTTTATCACATACTGGGTTATTATTATTAGAGTGAATAAAACACACAAAGTCCTCACTGAACCCCTTTGGGATGAACTGGAATGGTGACTGACTCACCCCAGACCTCCTTACCTGACATTAGTGTCTGATCTCACTAATACTGTTGGAGCTGATTGAAGAGATATCTCACATTCAAGTATAAAAATTCGAGTAGACTATTGGACCTCAATCTACCTGCAAAATGGAGAGTAAATCTGGAATAAGATGTTTAAAATCACATATAAATCCAATGGTCAGGTGACCACAAACTTAGCATGTTATAGTGTACCTGCTTGCTATAAACCCATTTTCTCTCTCCGACATGGTGAAAATAAATAATCCGTCCCTCGTTTCTACTTAGATTTGATTTAAATTGTAGTTCAGCAGATTATTCAATAACAAAATAATATTACAAATAGTACAAAGTAGTTACAAGCGAGGATGCCAAACACTTTACTTGTTCTTGCATCATCTTTTCATCATTCATAGATTAACCAAAAATATGATAAATGTGCATAAGCTGTTCTGTTGTCTTGCAACAAGGCAATACACTAACTAAATGAGAAACCCTGATCAGATTGGCCCAAGCAATCCCACCATGTTCTTGAATTATTAACACCGACAGCACAGACTACACACTAGTAGGGAACAAAAAAAAAACCAAGAAAGACTTAATATTCCATTCACGAAATCGCTCTGCTTCAGGAACTTGACCTTTGCTATAAATAAATAAATAAATAAATAAATAAATAAATAAATAAATAAATAACCATTCAACCTTTTACCTCTTACTATAGTTAAATAATGTTTTTTATTCCCAACTAAATTACATTCCCAAACCGTTTGCTTGTTCAAGGTTCAAGACTGTGCTTATGGAATCTGTTTACCAATTATTCTTTTTACAGTATGTGCCTTTGAGCCAAGCGTTTTACACGAGCGGCCATGTTGACATGGTTCAGTTCTCAGCATGAGCCTAACCATTACAGGGCCACTGCACTGACTGAAATAGTGTTTCGATGGCTGGTCTTGTGAAGAAAAAGGTTAAAGGGTGATGGAAACGGTGTGACGATAGGTTCAGGAATCTATAGGATGCTCTGATTACGGTGCTCGGAAAGGTCAGTTCAGTGCATGCAGGACTTTTTACAGCATTTTATTTCAAATAAAAATGATCGTGGAAGTGGTGGCTTAGTGGTTGGACTGACACCAGAAAGACTAGGGTTCAATTCTCACCTTTACCCAGCAACCACTGTGAGCCCTTGAGCAATGAACTTAACCCCCAATTGTTCAGCTGTACAAAACTGATAGTGTTACTGCTATACACACTATACCACTCAAAAGTTGGTGGTCACCTGAGCATCCCTAACATTTCTACAGTCTTCCTCCAGATTTTCATTCATTCATTCATCTTCTTACCCGCTTATTCCCGAATCCGGGGTCACGGGGGTCTGCTGCGCCTATCCCA
>JAOTRA010103561.1:0-10975 GCA_026260255.1 Pseudolaguvia tuberculata
CACACACACACACACACACACACACACACACACACACACACACACACACACACACACACACACACACACACAGTTAGACAGCGAGAGCTCAGGTCCTGTGGTGTGTGTTACACCTACCACTTTCACCATCATACGGCGATACGGTCACTCTAGAAGGAGCCACTGTCTCAACTTCAAATGCCTTTCGACACAACGCGGACATGATGCAATATTCAAAACCATGGCAAGACAATAAAGCCACCACCCCCCACACTCACTCTCTGTTTCACACATACACTTGCCTTGGCAACCTCCAAATCACCTGACAGATGCATGTATATAATTAATGTATGCTGCTTATCAGAAGGTGACACCTGAAAAACATCCAACGACATAACCGGATTGGGAAATGGATAAACATACACAACTTGGCTGCATGCGAACGTCTACCATTTCAGTGAGAGTCACAAATGTTTAAGGTTACGCCTGCAAAAGTAACAGAATACCATGTAACAGGACAATGTATTTAACCCATCAAAAAGTGTTCATTTATTCATTCATCTTCTAACTCGCCTATTCCCTAATTCATTATAACAGGGGTCTGCTGGAGCCTATCCCAGCATACAAGCACGGGGAGAGCATGCAAACAAAAAAACCTCCAGGAATCAAACTCAAGACCTTTTTGCTGTGAGGTGACTGAGCTAACCCCTATGCAACTGCACTGCCATCAGATTAACTCATGCTTTCTAATAGCAAAACCAAATTAGCTTCTATTAAATTTGGTTAATAATGATGTTGGATACAAATCCTAGGCAGACATCTTTCTGTGTGGAGTTCACTCAGGGTTCTCTGGGTTTCTCCCATAGTCTTAAACATTGATTGGTGATTATAAATTTCCTATAGAAGTGAAACCTTTTCTCGCTACATCAGTGGTATTTTTTGGATTTTGTTTACCAGTTTATTAGGTTGCCAGTTAGAAGTTTTGGTCAACCATAAAATTATTGGACCGTCAAACTTTCCAGTCACTGGCAGTGAACTTTTGAAGTAAACAGACTCTTTCTTTCACAATTCATACATCTCGTATCTTCACATGGATCAAATGTGGATTTACAGGAACATCCAAACTGCCATTTTGGATGACTAGCTTGAGGTAGATGTTAATGAAAAAACTCTCTCGAAGGCAGTGATACAGATGCTCGGAATGCTCTTGAAAGTCCCTCTGTAGAACATAGTCAGGCGGGGGGGAGGGGTAGAAGGTGGACTTTCCATCAACCTTCATAGGAAGTATAGGCATTGCTGTTTTTTTTTTGCTAACATAGCTAATGTTGAATGAGCAAACAGAATCTCTAATACAAACCTCCTGCACAACAAAACTGACTTTCATGCTAATTAAAATGGTAGACTTGAGGACCTTCATACAGGGTCACAATCAATCCAAAAGTAATCCGTTAATACCCCATTAAAATACAACACAAAATCCTGCTTTTACCATTACATTACTCATCACCTCAACCAAAACATACTGTCTAATAAAGCTAACAAGAGTCTATGCTAGCTTAGGTTTTAGGCGATGTATTGATATAACCCCGTGTGTGGTACAGTATATGTTCCCCTACAGGGCTACTGTGTCTATGTAAACCTGTTAGGACTTGAACACATGCTGAGTTTTATGTTCCAGGTCCAAACTGATATCTTACAGTCCGATACTTTACAGTCGTGTGTGTGTTTGTGTGTGTGTGTTTAGTTGAGTAAATCAGTTATTATAGTATATGTGTACACAACACGTACATTTACACACCCTTGCATTCAGGCCAGGTTTACTGTTTGTACTTTAAATTGGATTAGTCAATGATTTAGTTCATGTAGCTAAAGAGACAAGTTACATTTCTACCGGTCCGAGTGGTGGTAATCACAAATATAGCATGGCTTCTCGTTGTAATCCTGGTTTTCTTCACGAATAGCGTGAGATGGATTACTCTTTAATCACTTCTACTCAGACTTTCACCTCATGTATCAACGATCTCATTGAACGCAGCGATGTTATAGAGATAGAATCATTGACAGGGTGATGGGATGTGGTTCACCATCTACTATTTTAATTCTATTTTATCCACAGCAGATTTATTGCCTATAAAAAGCAAAATAGTATGTCTGAATCCTAAGTATACAAATTCCCAGGTGACCTACCACTTCCATTATGCATACAACCTCAGGTGAGATGATTATATTTCCAAAGGATTGGTGGTCACATGATAATCAGATTCATATGTGGTTCCTGTTCAAACTGTTGCTACAAATCTGGAAGCCCACAGGTGTTCTAGAATATTTGTTGTAATTTGTAACATTACATGATTCCTTCACTGGAACTAAGAGACTCCAACACTGCTCCAGCATGACAATGACCCTGAGAACAAAACCCCTGACCTCCATTATCACATGTTTGGTTATTATAAGAATGAAAAAAAAAAAACCCCACCATTGTTCCACACAAAGTCCTGATCTTACCACCACTGAAACTGGAATGGTGACTGACCCACCACAGACCTTATCTGACATTAGTGTGATCTCACTAATACTGTTGGAGCTGAATGAAGAGATCTCACATTCAAGCACAACATAGGACTGGAAGAGCTTACTGGACTGGAACTTAATCTAATAGCAAAATTGGGAATGAAGCTGGAAGATATTTGAAATTGCATGTGTTTGTGATGCTCAAAAAACTTTTGGTAATAGTAGTGGTAGTATTTGAACGTAAAGGGCGCTTTAAGAATAAGACACTGTTCCAAATCCTTCAATTTACGCTACATTCTGTAACAATTCTACCCTCCCTCTACCTTCCCACCATCAGAGGGTGCTTTCATGGGAATACTAGACACCATAGTATTTCTGGTGTCACTGTGACTAGCTTCTTAAGCTAGCTCCAGTGGCCATGTTTAGTCTTTGGATTGGTGGTTTCGAATACGTTTGCTTGGATTATATTGGTTTACATATACTCAAGAATTTTCTCCGGGTACTCTGGTTTCCTCCAACAGTCCAAAAACATGTACATTTGGTTGATTGGTGTAAATTGCCCATAGGAGTGAATGTGTGTATATGTGTGCATTGCGCTGAGCCTGTCCAGGATGTACCCCTGCCTCTAGCCCTATGAGCGCTGGGTGATTAGGGAATAAGCGGGTAAGAAGGTGAATGATGGTGGTGAATGATGGTGGTGGGTGGGTGTTTGTGTGTGTGTGCGTGAATGAAAGGCGGGAAGCGTCAAATTTGCACCCTCATGAATATTTATTAGGTGCTAGGTTTTAAGTGAGGGTGAATTGATGTCCTTGAACTTGAAATCCTATCCTTATTTGGTCACGTGATTATATATTTAAATAATCGACTTAATAGTTCTGTAGGCAAATGTTTTCTGTAGGTAAATGTTATTACACACACACACACACACACACACACACACACACACACGTGTATAAACATTCATTTATTCAAAGAATAAAAAGGCGAGATTATCAGTAAGCCGTTTATCCATTTCAGAAAAATAAAAGTACAGATTTAAAAAAAAGTTATTATTTAAAAATATTTATGATAGCAAATAATTATGGATAAATTCTAATTAAATACAATTTATTTTTAATCAAATTAAATAAATGAAGTGTTGAATAAATGACCGCACCTGTTACGCAGGTAATTGCTCGTTTTGGCTCGTGCGTTACTGCCTGCACGTGTGAGAACAATAAACGTTTCTTACCTTTTGCTTTCTATTGCAATGGCACGTGCGTCGCATGCATTCAGTCGGTGAGATGCTTTTCTCCTTTTCGGAAAGCGGGTGGGGATGGAATCCAGTTCAACACCATCCACACCAACTTAGCTGTTGTACCGGATAGTTACTTAATGTGTGCATGTGTGTCCTGTCCTCAAAAAGCATCATCGAAAAACGACAGTGGCGCGCGCGCGCAACTCCGTTACCCGAACCCTTTGAGCGGTGCGTCAAACGGTGCCATTATAATCAGATGAGGCGGGTTGGACAGTATCCAGTGATTATCGACCAGCCAGATTCATTAGCATCCAGCAAGTTTAAGTTACACTTTATACACACTCTCTCTCTCTCTCTCTCTCTCTCGCTCTCTCCCCCCCAAAACATAAAATAGATGTCTTATCCAGAAATGTGTCATTATAATAACTCGTGCTGCTGTTTTGAATATTTCCTGACAAAAACCTGATCAATTTCAGGAATAAATCCCCGTCCAACAGTTATAATAAAATAATCAACAACAAGTAATTATTGACCGGAGGTGAAAAAAACTTATAACGCGCGCCCTAGGATTCTTTTGTTGCGTTTGCTTCCCTCTGCTGGTTGAACCGAGATACAACATCAGTATCAGGCAAACGCGTTTGGTGAGTAAAAATAGATTTCTACAGCATACGGTTACTAAAAACTTTATTTTGTTCACATATATTTGTGCAATATAAATTTCTCAGGTTCTTACAGAAAATTTATTATTATTGGTTGGATTTGGTTGCCTTGACAATGACAGAACTTCCGGACACCATAGTGCCAAAGAATTCAACCATAAACTTGGTTTTCACTTTGTGCTGAAAGTGAACGTATCTCACTCCGGGTCCGTAGCCTGCAAACACATGGGAAACCTACACACACACACACACACAAGTCAAATGATAAGTAATGTATTATGTGATGTAGATTGGTGTATAATGTCTGAATATAAAAAAAAGGACTGGTCGCTATCACAGATAAGAGAGACAGAGACAGACAGACACACCTGTTTCCAGTTGTGAGAGTATTCCTCCAGATTCTCTGTAGGAACACATGCGTGTTCCTTAATCACTGTTTGGCCATCAGCAGCTAAGAGTTTCACGTGCAGCTCATAGATGGAGGCATGAAGTTGGCTCTCCTCATACCTACACACACACACGAAAATATCCTAACCTGTAATGAGTGTTTATTTCTCTCCAGCTCTTCTATCTACAACTATAATAAGTGTTTAGAAGGTACCAGTCTTCGACGACTATATCCGGCTGGAACTTATCCAGGAGATCATCCCACAGGCCTTCAGCCTTCAGATCCACTTGCTGCTTCAAGGAGAACCAGCTGATGGACAAAAAAAGCAAAGGATTACAATAGGACAAACAAATACACGTTTTTTTAATTCATTCATCTTCTAACCAGCTAATTCCCTAATTCAGGGTCACACGGTTCTGCTGGAGCCTATCCCAATACACATAGGGCGAAAGGCAGAGGTTCACCCTGGACAGGTTGCCAGTCCATCACAGGGCCACAGATAGTCAAACAATACACAAACCCACTCCTATGGGCAATTTAGAATCACCAATCAACCTAATGGACATGTTTTTAAATGGGGGAGAAAACCGGAGTAAACCCACGCAAGCGCCAACTCTGAACAGAAAGACCCCCTTTGCCCAGGAATAGAATCCACAACGTTCTTGCTGTGAGTTGACCGTGATGACTGCTATTTTTACATAATTTACATAAAAACTCGTCTGACCCACAAAGTCCAGCAGGTGTAAAGTAGAAAACCAGCAAACAAATGATTTTAAAGTAGTTTTTAATTAGCCTTCTATACTGGACCAACCTGTAATCTGGTAAATAGCAGACTGTAACACCAGGCGGAATACTGCTGGTGTCCAGTGGCAGCCGCTCTGTGGTGGTGGTCCAACCTGCAAAATCACCTGAAAAAGTGAAGATCCTGGAGTGAGGACATGTCACCTCCAAAATGTTAAATAGGACAGATTTTAGAACAAATCTGTTTTACCTGTCGGGCTGAACTGTGGTGGTATGTTCGGTTCAGGAGGTTGTCCTGTGACCTCGCGCTCTGGCGGTGGTGTGTGATGAGTCAAACCTGTTGGAAATCAAGTTTCTTTATGTACACCAGCCCATCCCTTAAGCCCACATTGCACAATCACACTGACTCATTTCCCCCTTCGTTAGTCACATACTAAAGTGTGTAAATTACTGTAAAGACACTTAAAAATAATCAAATAAAACCTTCAAACCCCTAAAAACCCCCATAAAAAATGTGTTTTATTTTGCACTAATCAGCATTTAAGCAGTGCAGTGAAGTTAGCACAGTTGCCTCACAACAAGAAGGTACCGGGTTCGATTCCTGGCCAAGGGGTCTATCTGTGCAGAGTTTGCATGGGATTCCTCTGGGTACTTCGGTTTCCTCCCACAGCCCAAAAACAAGTACATTAGGTTGATTGGTGAATTGCCTATAGGAGTGTGTGGCCCTGCAATGGACTGGCAATCTGTCCAGGGTGTACTCCTGCCTCTAGCTCTATGTGCACTTGGATAAACTTTAGCAGACCCCTGTGTCCTGAATTAGGGAATAAGTGTATTAGAAGATGAATGAATGAATGAATGAATTAATGATCAGCACATGTCAACATAACAACTCACAATTTGGGGCCCTTCAAAACACTACACAACAGATCTCAAGGGTCCCTAAAATGGGCCCTGGACTCTTGGGCTCATCTCAACTCTCCTGCATATGGTGTTAGCTCCTGAAACGAACTCTTCTAGAGGTTTGCGGTTATTTTCGATCAAAAATCGAATTAATCGATTAGTAGTATAAACACAATTGTTTTCCGTGTACTTGACGAAAACGTTACTCGCTGACGTCACTGCCTTACCGAAAGGTGACGGGTTTTTCAGTAAATTCCGTCCCAGCGGTTTTTTTTCGTAGACGCTTTTCCAGTCCACATGGTCCGGTAACGGAAGACCAGCAGCCGTTAACTTCCACTCTACAACGCATTTCTGCTTCCAGTCCGACATTGAAGACTTTTCTTTTTACTGTCTACCAGAAGCTTCCTCTATCTCACACACGATAACAAATCAGGAATCAGGAAGTAAACCCGAGTTTATTTATCGAAGGCTGCCACACCCATCAGTACAAACCAGGGGTCGGTCGTGTCCCAATCCGAGTTCCGCTCCGACTTCCCAGTAGTCATCTAACGTTTCTAATTATAAACCGTTACTTTTATTCCGAGTTATTGTCCTGTGTTGTGCAACAAATCCAGATTAAACGTTTTACGTTTAAGTAATACTATTGTATCTGCTCTTCATTACTATCACCGTTTTGATGAGCAGACAGATATCCTGGGTGGGCAGACAGATATCATGGATGGGCAGACATATATCCCAGGTGGTCAGACAGATATGATGGGTGGGCAGACAGATATCCTGAGTGGGCAGACAGATATCCCAGTTGATCAGATAGATATGATGGGTGGGCAGACAGATATCCTGGGTGGGCAGAAAGATATGATGGGTGGACAGACAGATATCCTGAGTGGGCAGACAGATATCCTGGGTGGGCAGACAGACCGGGGTTTGATTTACAGCAACACCAAGCCACCACTGTGGGCTTCTGAGCAAGACCCTTAACCCCCAACTGCTCAGTCGTAAGTCGCTCTGGATAAGGGCGTCTGCCAAATGCTGTCATTGTAGGTATCTTGGGGTGGGGTTGAGGAGACTGAGACTCAAATAATTTAATACAAACCTACCAAAAAAATTTCTTGCTTGGGCTTGGTTAGGAATACATACTATATTAAGTCAATAAAAATCATCATCAGTATATCAAAGATGGAGGAAAAGATGAAAAGGGGTAAGCACTGTTGCCTCACAGCAAGAAGGCTGGCTGTGCTTGTTTGGGTTTATACTGGGGTTCTCTGGTTTCTATCAACAGCCCAGAAACATGTACGGTAGTTTGACAGTATTATTAATAAACATTATGATGTATTCACGTAACTTCAGCACGGAGCAGTCTGCTGGTGTCTGACTGCTGCTCATCGTTAGCGGAGTTTGGGACTGTTAGATGCAGACTGTTATGTTTACCATGGAAATTAATCTTCGCTTTTTATTGTCGGGTAATGTTCTATTAGTCGGCGTCTATTGGATTTGTATCTTGTTGATGTCACTTTATGTCCTACACTTGTCCTGTGTCTGTACTTATTTTGTCTTGTATGTAGCACTATGGACCTGGAAAAACGTTTCACTGTATGTACTGTGCTGTTATGTAGGGTTTAAATGACAATTAAACGTCTTTGACTTTACTTTGACTTCACATGATTCTAAATTGATTCTAAGAGTAAGTGTGTGTGTGGCCCTGTGATGGACTGGTAATCTGTTCAGTTGTATACCCCGCCTGTCTTTTGCCCTTCAGAGACCTGGGATAGGCTGCAGAAAGCTCTTGTGATCCCAAATTAGGCAATAAGTGGGAATAAAGATGAATAAATAAATAAATGTATTTGTACATCACATTAAATACTGAATGGGTAGGCAAGCCAGATGTTTTGGTGACCTTTCCACAGAATAACCCTTGATTAACCAACCCTTTACCATCAGAGCGAGATTATTATCCTTCATTCATATTCTTATCTGCTTATTCCCTAATTCGAGGTCACAGTGGTCTTCTGGAGCCTATCCCAGCACACATAGGGGCGAGAGGCAGGGGTACACCCTGGACAAGCTGCCAGTCCATCGCAGGGCCATACATAGGTGGAGTGGGAGGAAACTGGTGAACCCAGAGAAAACCCGGGCAAGTGCGGGGAGAACATGCAAGCTCTGCACAGAACGATCCCTGAACCTGGGAATTGAACCAGGGATTATTTTGTTGAGAAGCAACTGTGCCCACCAGATTATTATACACTTTTTAAAATTAGACTATAAAAGCATGTTTTACATTCTGATTTTATGCTGTCTTTTGCTCTGAGAGGGGTGGCGTGGTGGCGTAGTGGATAGCACGGTCGCCTCACAACAAGAAGGTCCCTGGTTCGATTCTCCTGTCGGGGATCTTTTCTGTGAGGAGTTTGCATGTTCTCCCCATGCTTGCGTTGGCTACCTACCGATACTACAGTTATCTCCCACAGTCCAAAAACATGCAGATTAGGTCAATTGGTGAGTCTAAATTGTCCATAGGAGTGAATGTGTGTGCGAATGGTTGTGTTGCCCTGAGATGGGCTGGCGACCTATCAGGGGTGTACCCCCGCCTCTCACCCTATGTGTGCTGGAATAAGGCTCCAGCAGACCCCCATGACACTTCAGAGACCTGGTATAGCCTACAGAAAGCTCTTGTGATCCAAAATTAGGTAATAAGGGGGTATAAAAGATGAATAAATATTTCAATGTTTTGAAAACTGTTACTAAAGAAAATTAAAAAGTATTTGAACACCGCATTAAATAAATGGGTGGGCAAGCCAGATGTTTTGGTGGGCTGTCTAAGCTTGATAGTTTAGAGTCTAAAGCTTTAACAATGACCAGGGTTCAAAGTTCATGAGAAATTTATATGTGTAAAGTCTATTAAGAATATTAAACACAGTCAGACTTTGAGTCATAAAGATAACTGCTTGGGTTTTTTATGACTATGTACATGTATGGAGAGGGTGTGAAAGCTGGACTGTGTGCTTTGCCACGTTTTCCTTTTTTTATTTTTATTTCTATGACAGCTTTCTGTAAAAGAAAAATAAGATCCAAGTTCTGGTAGTCAAAGCACAGGTTTAACCATGGTACTGGGTCAATGAACGTTGCTCAAGACTCAAGAGTCTTTCCCAAGACTCAAGAGTCAAGACACAAGAGTCTTGCTCAAGAGTCTGGTCGACCTGTTCAGGTGGTCTGAACTCAATAAGAGCAGCTATTATTAGCAAAGAGTAGCCTGACGAAAATATAAAGCAACCAATTGACTTTTGTTATGGTAAGCTCCATGTAGAATCCAACCAATCAGAGTAGCATGGTCTCCGAGTTTGTGTGGGTTTTCTCTGGTTTCTCAGGTACTTTGGTTTCCTCCCACTATCCAACAACATGTACATTAGGTTAATTCATTCATTCATTCATTCATTCATTCATTCATTCATTCATTCATTCATTCATCTTCTTACCCGCTTATTCCCGAATTCGGCATCATGGGGGTCTGCTGCGCCTATCCCAGCACACATAGGGCGAGAGGCGGGGGTACACCCTGAACGGGTCGCCAGTCCATTACAGGGCAACACATAGACAAACGACCATTCACACACATTCACTCATTAGGTTAAATGGTGATTGGTGATAGTAAATTGCTTATAGGAGTGTGTGCACGTGATTGTCTATGTGTGGCCCTGTGATAGACTGGCAACCTGCCCAGGGTGTACCCCTTCCTTTTGTCCTATGCGCTATGGGATAGCCTCATCAGGTGTATTACAATGTATAGAATCACCCAATTCAGCCATAGGTACATGGCCATGAGGATGTAGTCTGCCATCATTAAATCTTTACAATATTAGTCACAAGATGGCAGCAGAGGTTGAAGAACAAATAGTACGATGGAACCATAGCTGAAGATCCAGTGGAGTCTAAAACTTACCCAGTTCATCACAAATGTGGAACCATATGGCAGATACAGAGAATCCACACTTAAGGATCCACACCAGGCCCAGTTCTTGCCAAACATAGAAAGGTGGTGAAATACCTTTCGGGTCCATGTAGCAGGAAACCAGTTTATTGAAATGAAGGCAGGCAGAGATTGGAGTTAGGGTAACACTTTATAATAACAGTACATGAATTAGCATGTGCTAATACTCACTCATAGAGTGGACTCACTGGCATGGGGAAAAACATTAGGACCACTAGACATTTGCCATCAATTTCCTGTTTAGAGGGCAACATTTGTATTTTGTGTAAGATAAAAGTAAAATAAAGGTTAACGTACAAGTTAACTTGTCCCCTTGATTTAATGTGTGCTGACATTTAAAACTTTTGTAAAATAAAAGTTGTGTTTTACCTTTTCATTTGTGTTTTGTAGGAGGTTATTTTACATGCTAATGAGTATGTCATTTAATCTTGGATATCTTCTTCTCCTTTTGGCTGCTCCCGTTAGGGGTCGCCACGGCGGATCACTCTTCTCCACATTACCCTGTCCGCTACATCTGCCTCTTTCACTGCAACTACCTGCATATCTTCCCTCACCACATCCATAAACCTCCTCTTTGG
>JAOTRA010103577.1:0-10974 GCA_026260255.1 Pseudolaguvia tuberculata
GAAACCGGAGTACCCGGGGGAAACCCACGCAAGCGCGGGGAGAACATGCAAACTCCACCCAGAAAGACCCCAGACCCGGGAATCGAACCCGTGACCTTCTTGTTGTGAGGCGAGCGTGCTAACCTTGAGCATCTGTACATTATTTAAATGAATGCACAGAAAAGGAACACATGGCTCTCCACATTCACTGAAGCAGACAGTCATTTGGACACAACCCTTTGATGCCAAAATCAGCAGGGAGTCATGTTCAATCAGAATCGCAATCTAAAATGCTGTTACACACCCATGCACACACATGCGCAGACAAGCACGCACCGAATTTGCCTGGCCCCATGCTGTAAGAATACTGTTTGATTTGGGGTATATTCACCCTGTATATCATTTTATTCTTTTCTTCAAGAGGTCTTATAATTTTTCCTAGAGATTAGCTTGATTGTAAGTGTCTGTTATTTATAAGTTATATATCGTAAGTATATCGGTTATATAAAAAAGCAGGCCCAGTCTAAATATTGCTCAGTAAAATCCACTAAAAATAAGCTGAATAATAAATGTTCACTGGCTAAATTTCTGCTCGTGCATGTTGAGTGAGAAACACAAGATCATTTCATTTATAGTTGGCTAGATGTGTACAGTCTAACTGAAAATTAGCATCAAGAATGCATTGGACAAAGTAGATCTGGAACCTGTCCCAGAACACTGAACAGTAGACAGGCGTACACCCAGGACATCTAGGACACTCATCTTGTACAATGTTTGATAAAAACAGCCTTAAAGTTAATCAGTAGCTTTAAAATCTTGAAACACACAATTGTCTTGGAAAAAAGACAAAAAACACACAGCTATAATATAAAATATTTAATATATACCCATCGAATAATATTTTTGTGTTATATACTATTTAGTGGTTTCACTCTAGAATAATATTGAATGCATGGGATTTTTTTCTATCCAATCTCTTTGTTTAGTTCAGTGACCCTTTTATATTTTTAATAATTGTCTTAGTATTGGGGAATACTGTTTTATTAAACCAAATTCAAACCCGCGTTTCTTTCTTAAATTATTCATAAACTTTCATTATTTAACTACTTCATGAATATATTGAATATATCAAGATTATCTTGAAGATTTACATTGGCTGACAAAACAAAATAACAAATCAAAATTGTTGGAAAACGGATTTACAATTTAAAAAATATGAAAAAACAAAAACTAATAACATAATAACAAATAGCAAATCCCAAAACACATCCGGAAGAGGTAGGTCCAACTGGAAAATGTTGTTGCATATTGCAAATGGAATTCTTACTGTTCATTGGATGAGATATACCGGAAGAACAGCTCCAAAAGAAAAAATACTGAGGATTTAAATAAAACGTTTTGCCAAGATTATCAAAAGACATGGCAGCAGACTATTACTTTGGGTTCAACGTATGTTTAAGGTATTATCATATGTACATCTGGACAAGAGTGCAGTGGGAAATGCTACAAGACCCAATTTATATTTTGAGTGTTTTGTCCTGTTAAATGTTATGATTGTACTGCTTAGTGTACAAGATGGTGCATCTCAAGGGGTTAATCCTAATAAATAAATAAAAAGTAAATGTTAATAAGCTGACCTTGATAAGTTTAAGTTGAATGGTTCAAGTTAATCATTATTTCCTGTTATTCCATACATGTTAATCGCCAGATATGGATTTCACTGCTTTCCTAATATTCTTTTATACTTTTTTATTTCTTAATTTTTGATTAACCTAATTGGAGCGGTGCGGTGGCGCAGGGATTAGCATGGTTGCTTCACAACAAGAAGGTCCATACATTCCCGGGCATAGTTTGCCTTCTCAGTCCAAAAACATGTACATTAGGTTAATTCTTCTTCTCCTTTCGGCTGAACCCATTAGGGGTCGCCACAGTGGATCACTCTTCTCCACACTACCCTGTCCTCTACATCTGCCTCTTTCACTTCATTACATGTAAATCTTCCCTCAACACATCCGTACATCTGGCGGGATGACGTAGTGATTAGCATGGTTGCTTCAAAACAAGAAGGTTCAGGGTTCGATTCCCAGGCATAGTTTGCATTTTTCCCCTCGGCCTTACGTGGGTTTCCTCTGGGTACTCTGGTTTCCTCCCACAGTGCAGGTTGATTAGGTTGATTCTTCTTCTTCTTTTGGCTGCTCCCGTTAGGGGTCGAATGTCATAGTTTAAACCACCGTCTAGACAATATATTTTTAAAGATCCACACAAACACGAATCCACTTCATTCATTCATTCATTCATTCATTTAAGTTCACAGAGGTCTGTTGGAGCCTATCCCAGCAAACATAGGGCGAGAGGCAGTACACCCTGGACAGGTTGCCAGTCTATCGCAGGGTAACACATAGACAAACAACCATCACACACACCAATATACATGTTTTTGGACTGTTGGAAGAAACCGGAGTAGCCGGGGAGAACATGTAAACTCCCCACTGAAAGATCCCCGGCCCAGGAATCGACCCCGGGACCTTCTTGTTGGGAAGAGACAGTGCTAACCACTACGCCACCGTGCCGCCCATGAATTCAGTTAGTTCCATTTGCAATAAATACGTATCTTTTTCAGCTGTGTTTTATAAAAATGTTTTGGATTTGTTATTTCGTTTTGTACTTTGTTATTTTGTTGCCAGATTTGTTATTTTGTTGCCAGATTTGTTATTTTGTTTTGATTTTGTTTTGCTGGTCTGTCTGAAGTGAAGTTTGGAATACAATCTTCTCTGCTACTTCTTTTATTTTAAAAGGCAGCTGCAGAAACGCATTCCATCAAACGCAGACCGAGTGTGTGACCCTCATAAGCCTCTCTTTAGATTTTATAATTGTAGAGGAGGTATGCAAATCAGCGAGATCGATTACCATATGAATTAGGGGCCTGCAGTTTATGGAATGTACTTGAGTAAAAAACAAGCTGGACAACAACATGAAATGAATCCACATTATACAAATGAACAATGAATAGTGACAAGTGTTTGGTCCTGTTTATGGTGTTGTTTTCCCAGCAGCTTCTGAACTAAGTAAATGTTAAGTAGGGTTTCTTAAAACATGATTCACCATCAGAGATTTACATCATTTACATCGAATGATTTCAGTACTTCCTAAAATACTTTTAAACAAGCTATCATACTGTATTGGGGTGATATTATTTTTACTTCACTAGCTTTAGGTACTGTTTATAAAAGATTTAGTGTGTATAGAACAGCCCTGAAAAACCTTTTACAATTACTTTTACTGTTTATAAATGTTTCTTCAATCTGATTATCAATTATGCTACCAAAACTAATTTATATTGGAGACCTATTAAAAAAATCTAATGTTTTCATAAAATCTGAAGCTCATTCATTCATTCATCTTGTAATCATCTTATTCCATAATTACAAGTGATTACAAGTGACTGCTGGAGTCTATCCCGGCACACATATGGTGAAACGCAGGGGTAGACCCTGAACAGATCGCCAGTCCATCAGGGCAGCTGTAATCAAAAGCTTTTGCAGCGATACAAAGAAACACACCGTTTAATCACAGCGGGATTTAAGATTCAGATTATGATGATACACAGCAAAACTGTTTGGCCCCATTAATATATCAATATTCTACATCAAAACATCAAAAGACTAATAATGATGTTAATGAACACTATGAACACTATGAAATTTTTATTCATATTATAATCTGACGGACGTTGCTACACTAGAGCTCACAGGTTTTCCATACACCACTATATTTGTTAAAAAAGGTTCTCTGGAACATCACAATCTCCACCATAAAAAAACTTATGAAGCCTATTACTTTCAAATGTGTTTCCTAATACGGTGAAAAAGCATGTTTGAATATTTTCTAAAAATGTTTCAAGATCTGAAAATAGCTTTGATCTTTGAAGGAAACCATAAACCAATATGTATTGCAAAATATGTATAGTATCTAAAATAAATGTCAGCTTTTAGGTTGCAAGCGTAAAGTTACATGTATTATCTAATTAAATGATGAATATTATACTATGCAACATTTATATTAATGATTGTTTTTCTCCAAATAATTAATTAAATGCATTCAAAACTTTAACCTTTTAGTTAAAGCTGCATAGGTAATGCATAGTTAAAGCTGCATAGGTAATGCCAACATGGTTAACCTCCCAAACAACAACAACCGTTATTAGGTAAGGAAAACTTTTATGGAAGCAGCTAAGTAAACATTTTTTTCTAATAAACAGTGTTTGCAACAGAACTTCCCAACAATAGACCATTGAAAGTGTGAAAACACAGACAATGCTAGTCAGCATATACCTAAGCTCAAATAAAAATGCCCAATGATTTCACAGAATACAATAAATATAAGGGGAAACCATTATACACACAGTTCAGAAGTTCCACAACTACATAGTTCATTCTTTTCTTTCACCACATACTTCACAAAATTATCTTTTAGTTAATATGGTGGGGGCATTTAGAGGGCATTGTACAGTTGATCACTCCTAAAACCAGTGAGCTCAGGTCCTTTTAGAGCATTCACCACACCGCATGTTATTCCAGTACAATCCACAATCAAGCTTTAGGATCTGCTGACTAACACACTACACTTCCAGTGCCTTTGGTCTGCTTGATTTGGGAAATAACATTGCAAAGCAAATAGGAAGATACATAATAGTAGAAAAGATTTTTTTCTTGAAAGTAGAAATTGTCCAATTAAATAAATTATCGGTTATTGGTAAAAACAAATGTAAAAAACATTTTCGTATTTTGAACGAAAACTTTTAACAATTTTTGTTACTTCAATCATCAAGTGTTTATTGTTGATGTTTGTTAATGCACTAACATGAACAATCAAAGGTTTTGTGGAAAAAGTCATATCATTACTTTTTGTTTTAGTTGAAATGCATGTATATTATTTTTAATTATCACGTGTTTATATTTTTGCTAATTAAGTAATTGTAATTAAGTTTTAGTTCAATAATATATTTTTAATTGTTTGTTATCAAATTGTTTGTTAATCTAATAATTATGAGCATTTAAAGCAGGAGTCGGGAACCTATAGCTCGCGAGCCAGGTGTGGCTCTTTTGATGAATGCATCTGGCTTTCAGATTTCGGTTTTTCTGATAAAACATAAAATATTATCACTTGTTTTAATCCATCCATGGATTTTCCACTGCTTATGTCCTGTTCAGGGCTGCAGTTGGCTGCAGGAGCAATTGTCTATTATTTTAATTGGATGATAATATCCTACGTTGGCTGTTGCTGGGTAAACACCCCTTTTGAATCAGTCTAACAAATATATTTTGCTTTCATGGCTCTCTGAGTCAAAAAGGTTCCCGACCCCTGATTTAGAGTTTACTTAGTGTAGGTCCAGTCTTGCTAATTCTATCGACAAAATCTTTTAAATTTCCACCTGTTATATTGAGTATTTTACAGTAAGACAGTTGCTGCAGCAGCTTGCTTAAAGTCCTTTTAGCAATCTCCATCTCCATCCATTAAGTACAAGTAACCATGACTAAACCTGGCCGTCTGGTGCATCGCATGCACTGTACATTTATGAGAATGACAATGGATTTTGACTGGGAACTGCTGCACTATGCAGTCATTCTTCTGAATATCCAAAGAGTTCCCCTCCTTTTTAAGACTCATTCCCACCTGTTCCAATGAAAGGCCGCGCTAAAGGTGGTCTTCATCCATTGCTCCCACTTAACAGTCAGAGTATATTCCCATTGCAAGGAAATACAATCAAATGTGCATACCTCTAAAACCCCTCTATTGTGAGAAAAGGCTTACTGAGTGGACCTATATGTAACAGTGGAAGGCACCGTTTGCTCATTAGCTTCTCCCTATTTCATCCCTGTCTCTATTGTGGCTTGTTTGAACAAACCAGGCTCCCTGATGAAGAGTAGGAAAAAAAGTCTGTGAGAACTGCATTAACCAGAGTAAAAGTGATAGAGAAATCCATTACTAGAAATATGAGTATGAAAGGATGTTTTTAAATAAGTGAAATGTTTGTGTATTGTTGTGACTGAAGAAAAGATTTAAAAAATTGCAAACACAAACATTGTTCTTAATCACACTGTGAGTTAAAGTATCACAACGTATTGTTTGTACGGAAATGATTCAATATCCAAAGGGCAAGTCCAGCCACTCCTTAAATCCAATTCTGTCACAAATTCATTTCCCTTCAATACTTTGAAAGAAGGCTGGCCATTCAGTTTTAAACCACATGCCTACAATACCTTTTTCTAACCGTGAGAAAATCAAATCAGTTCTTTCTGCAGCCTACAAAGGTGAAGGAGAAACCGTTCACCTCCCAGTACTAATCAAAGTTACAGCATTAGCTTGCCAATTAATGGCAGCTCTTTTCCTAATAGCACTGCTTCCTTGTACAGAAAAAAATGAGCATGATATTAGGAAGATTAGATAGAGTAACACCTCATTTGCTTCAAATCCTTAACTAATTATGAGCCAGAATTATCATTTTAGAAAATGCCTGTAGCAACTTTGAGGAACACGCTAAGCTTTATATTTCATGTCTTAACTCACTACAGGAAACACAATCATTAAAAACATTATTATTCCTTTACATTCCAAAAAGGTGCTCCAATGCTACCCAAAATGAAATTTCTCTTAAAATGGACTCTGAACTCCTACAGTCCACAGACTACTGATCCTGAGGCTTCGTTGATGTGTACTGGTTAGTTGATCGACCTTGTCGATTGCTTCTACATGCATATGAACAACCAGATCCATTCAGGACTCGGAAAGAATTTGCACCAAGTATGTAGTCAAGTCATTTTTAAAAGTGACACATTTACACATCAGCTATGACGTAAATGCACGTCAAACAAACTACAATATGATTGTGATATGATTCACACTTACTCACTCTTCTCTCTTTCATGTCAATCCTTTTTCAGAGCTTAAATCTAACAATAATCCAACCAAAAAGGTGTTCCAATGCTACCCAAAATGAATTGTCTCTTTAAATGGACTTTAAATGTGCATGTTATCAAACTGCTGCAGTTCACTGATCCTGAGGCTTTGTTGATGTGCACTGGTCAGTTGATCGACCTTGTCTAATGTGCATCTATTATCCAATGAACCGTTCACCCAGTTGTGTCACTTATTTCAATGGCTATGGCTACATCGCTGTCCACTGGATACTGATTGACACTTCATGAGTCTCTATGTCCATCAGTGTCTATCAGTGACGTTTTGAGGTCATGCTTGCTGAACCACTCACGTATTGTCATTTCTACATCATAAATTAACTAGATAATAGCGGTTGGAATGTGAATATCTAATGCAAACTAACTGCTGAAAGAGTGAGAGAAAAAATTGTGATCTGGCTCGAAAAGGCAGTGAGCCATATTTATTGTTTGTAGAACCACACAACAGACCAGTCCCATATTACAGCGAGTACCATGGAAAACAGGAAAAACCAGCCAGCAAGCAAACAATAATACCTCAAATTTTTATAGAAAAACATTCAACACTAAAATTTCTTTTACACCAGAGGTATTTGCTAGCACTGCTTATGTTTGATCAAAGGCAACGTTTAACATATTGTACTGCTCAGAATAACAATACGAGTTTGTTCCTGTTCGTCTCTAAATTTCCTTTTATCACATAGATTTCTTCAGTGACAAATTCATGCTGCTGGTCTATCATTCAGTCACATCTCACGTGTTCCATTGAATTCAGATCTGATAATTGGGATGGTCTGTAAAGAACACCAGAACACACTGTCACACTGAAACTCGTTGAGCATCAGACAATGGTGATTTGTGGTCATAAAGTGATGCCCATGGTTAGCAACAGGACTTTGCCTGGTATAAACAAGATCCAAATGGTCTATTCTCCTCTGGTGTTTAAGACCACACAGCTGTTCTAAAGGTTTTTCCTTTATGGATTCATTTTAAGTAAAGTAGAGACTTGTGTTCTTGAATAAATTAACTGAGATACTTAATCACATATCACAGATTTTTTTCTAATTTACATGGTTGGTTACGCAAACATTAGTCAAACCTACACGTACAACTGCATGATTTTACGCAGTAATGTTTAATGATTAGCTGATTTGTTAACTACCTGCATGATTAAGTTGACAGGTGTTTCTAATAATCTGCTAAGTATTTTTATATCTGTCTTCCTTTGGTTTATTATCACTCTTTATTCTTTTTGATGTTCTGTGCCACGAAGCACACAGTTCTGTCATTGCTAACTCTATTTAATCCATTGAGATGTGATAACTCTACACACACCCCACCTCTGTGCTCCAGGTAGATCTTTAATCCTATTGGTTAATCATGTTGGCTTTTCACCTACTGAGCCTGATCCGCTACAGTCCTTTTAACATGTACTTGAAAGGAAATGTTAATATTGTCTTCTTTTACATTTACCATACATGTTTTAAGTTTAAAAATACAGATGAATGATATATGGATAACATCTACCAGTCTATTTTTTACTAATTATCTTTCTCAAAATTTTAGACTGTCATGTTTTTGCCAGCCACATCGAACAGTCGGTTTGACTTCTAATTGACTTCTAATAGGAAATATATTCTTCAATAAAGTCTTTTTCAATAACAAGATTACTGAATTAAAATGCTAAGCAGTCGCATATATTCAGCATCAGCGTAAACAGTAGACTCTTATTCTTGGCTCCAGTTAGCAATGCACACAAAGAGAAACCCACAACTGAGAAGTTGTCAAAAGAAAGTAAGGCACTGAACAAACAGAAACTTCAGAAGCTTTTATTCTAAACACTGAACTGAATAAAGCCAATGGCCTGAAGGGTAGGAAACTGATGAATAAAGTTACAGACACGGATACAGACATACACTGTCTCTTCTTTTGGTGTTATTGACTTTACTGGTTCACTAAATGAGTGTTCTGTGAATGCTGCATTATTATTATTGACTATCATGCTTTTAAATAGAAGCCACAAAATGTCATTAAATAGATAAAAGGCAAAGGTGCAGCTAATCAATACGTTAAATGAAATAACAAATCCTTGCAGAATCAAGATAACCAAATACACAGTAAAATATAACAGAAGACATACACTATGACTCTCTTAAAGGAATCATTTTACTAGCACAAATATGTTGTGTGGCTCCTATCACGTAATTACTTCTACATGCATATGAACAACCAGACTCATTCAGGACCCGGAAAGAATTTGCGCCAAGTATTAGATGATGTCTCAAATACGCTAGTCAAGTCAATTTTGAAAATGACACATTTACACATCAGCTATGACGTACATGGTCAAACAAACTACAATACGATTGTGATATGATTCCAACATACTCACTTTTCTCTCTTTTCTCAGAGTTTGAATCCAACCTGAAATCACAGGAAAATACATTTTGAGACAAGATGAACAGCAGCAGTGACAATTCATGTTATAGCTCACGTTCGAACTGTGACTCTACATGTAAGGACTACATCAATAATGAAGATGATAAAGATGATGATGATGATGATCTATGATGATGATGAATGTAATCAGGCAAAATACGCAGATCCCAGCTGGCTTGAACAGCATAGAGTCTTAACATACATTCGCTCTTTCTCTCTCTGTCTAGCCTGATTTGATGACTGTAATCCTGATCCTGACCCAATTTCATTGCTGTGGCTCTATTCACCCTCCTGAACTGCTCGATGGCACCCACTCACTGATCTTATATGTTCAACATTGGAAAATGTTCCACATTGATATCCTAAAGATTGAACTTCCCAAAACCAATTTCTGTCTAACTCTCTTTATTCTTTTTTAATATCGGAGCCAGGAAAGAATATCTTTATACCTAAAATCTGTTGCTGCAGTCATACGTTAAAAAGGCTTCAATTGAACATCAATACATAAAACCAGAATCATGTTAAAGCTCATGAATATTTCATGAAGATTCTCATGAATCTCATGAATGACTGTCGAGTGTTATTATCTGTCTGGGGCTATCTGGTACCTATCTGGTATTAAAATACTGTATTGTTTACATTTTTGGCATTTGGCAGACATTTTTATTTCACTCAAACAACTGAGCAATTCGGTTCTGTTGTTTCAGCAGTGTTTTGTATCTGAAGTGTGCAACTACTCAGAGTCAGTGGAGGGAGCACAGCAGTGGTGTGTGTCGTGTGTGAAAACTTCAGTAGGATAAAAACAACACATGCAGCTGCATTCTGAATCATCTGCCAAGGACAATAATTCATTATGTCATTCCTTGAACAGCTGTAACTGTATCATACTATTGCATACTGCATCATACTATATACCATATATTATATATACATCCTTATTTATACCATATTTTACATACTACTGCGCCTTCTGTACATGATTCACTCTCCCCTCTGTGGTTATGTACCTTTTATTGCTATTTCTCGTAAATTATGCACTTCCGGTTAGGAGTTAACTGCATTTCATTGGCTTTGTACATGTTACACATTGACAATAAAGTTGAATCTAAGCTCATTTAATCACACTATGGACAATTTATCATTTTCAACCAGCCACTACAATATGATGATGACGATGATGATGATGAATGTAATCAGGCAAAATATACAGATCCCAACTGGTTCAACTGGAAGTGGTGGCTTAGTGGCTGATACCAGAAAGATCAGTGTTCGAATCCCAGCACCCATTGTGCACAAGTTCTATAGTTGTATATAAACAAAACTATGGTATTTGCAAATAACTTGGCATCATGACCAAGAAAAAAAGAAAACTAACCTGAATAGAAAGAGGAGAGTTTAGCAAAGTTTAGGAAAGTTGTTACAAGGTAATGAAGTGAATCAGGGAGAACATGGATAAATCATGATTATTTACATGCATCAGGGCATCACAAGATACACATAGCAAACCAATGTCAATTCTTTTAAATACAATTGCTAAAGTTCTAATATAGTGCATGTTCTAATATAGTGTATGTTCTAATATAGTGCATGTTCTAATATAGTG
>JAOTRA010103630.1:0-10970 GCA_026260255.1 Pseudolaguvia tuberculata
TCACCACTCCATTGCCTTCCCTCTCATTCACACACATGTACTCAGTCTTACTCCTGCTGACTTTCATTCCACTTCTCATTTCATTTCATTCCACTTCTCTCCAGCGCATCCCTCCACCTTTCCAGATTCTTCTCAAGAGTAATACTTTATCTTAAATAAGCTGGCTCCTGGTCTCAATGACATTAATAAAATTCACTAAACGTGAATAATTAAATAAAATTTTAAAATAAATGAATAAAACTTTACTTCCTGACGTCCTGACAATGTCATTGAGTTAATGCCATTTAAAAATCGTGCGATTTACGATTAAATTGTGTAAACTGATTTTACCTTTATTTTGTTACACGGAACCTGAACTTATTATAAGACCCAAGAAATATTAATGTTATAAAATACCTTTATTCGGGTGGTTAATCTAAAGGCGCAGACATGTTGGAATCAACCGTTGCTTGTTTCACTTCATCAGCTGGTTTATAAAAAGTAAATGATACGAGTGCATTTATAAATATGTGTGCATTTAATATCATAAATGCATTAACTGATATATTATTTATATTTAATGTGTTTATTTCTATTAACTGGGTGCTTAGGTTATATTTAATATATGTTGTTCCTTGTCGAGCAGATTATAAACGAACACACACGTGTCAATTCGATCCGCCCTGAACAGGGCGAGTCCAACACTGTGTAATACGTTTCAAAAGTTCCCGGATGATATACAATGTCCGGGCTGATTTTAGTTGTAAAGATTTGTACACAATTTTTCCCGCTAGAGAGAAAAAGAGTGATAGTTTGACATGTTGCATTTTAGATTCGTTGAAATAAAAAATAAAATAAATAAATGGAATGTTACACTATTTAATATGAGAAATAATAAGCCTACAAACGCAACAAAGAGTTTGTTAATGTTGACAGAGTTCGTAACTAGGCAACAACGTGTAATTCCATGAATTCCGACACACATTCAGAGGTATGTTCATTTTATTTAGTTAGTTTCAAGTTTCTTCTTTTAAAACTAGTTGAATTGACATGCACAACGTGACAAATCAGAATGTCCGGAAGTCCGAAAGTGGTCCATCAGTGATTTCCTTCCTCCCCGATGCTGCGCTCACCGCTGAGAGTGCAGATTCATCTCCACCGATTAGCTGCTATGACGCACTGAAAAACCTGTTGGTTATTATTTTATTTATTTATCTTTGTTAAAGAATAGTTTATATTTGTTTGTCCGCGCTGTACAGCTGTTAATATACAGGGCTTGTTAGACTAACAGGGACTCGGACGTTAAAACGAGCTAGCTTAGCTGTGTGTGCTAACGTTGCTATGGCGGAGGTAGCGGGGCCGCCCAGTGAAACGATCACCGAGACGGTGCAGACGGGAACACCGCCACCGCCCCAGCAGGTGACCGAACACCTTCTACATCCACATCATTCGCTATATATTTAAGTAAAATAAGAGTATAAATGATTAAAGACGTGGTTTTAGTCTGGCAAATATAACACCCTTACCCAGTCGCGGATGGTTTTACAAAAGATAGTCCCTTAAACTTTGGCGAATTTGTGAATTATATTGTATTATGCCTCACAAATTAACGGAGGTAAGGTACAGGCAAGTTTCCCCTACTACAAGAGAGCGGGTTTACTTGTTTAAACGTATACATTATATATTTATTTTTAATAATGAACTTGATGGAGTGTCATATAATTCCACGGCGACAATGGTGCGCATGCGCACTAGTTTGTTCGCGGGAACGTTATATTGGTTACATAAGCTGCCCAGACACGTGAGTGAAAAAAAAAATCACAGAACAGAACGTGCTGTTATTGGAAAATAATCAATAATGTGAAGAAACATAATCAATATAATGTGAAGTCTCCATCGCTCATCCTCAAAAACGTATGAAAGTTGTGATGTATTCATTCATTCATCTTATTCAGTTTATTCCCTAATTTGGTGTCACAGGGTTTTGCTGGAGCCTATGCCAGCACATATAGGGCGAGAGGCAGGGGTCACACAAACAAACGACCACTCACACCCACGTTCACTCCTATGGGCAATTTAGAATCATCAATCAACCTAATGTACTTGTTTTTGGACTGTGGGAGGATACATGCAAAGAATGATCCCCGGCCCGGGAATCAAACCTGGGACCTTCTTGTTGGGAGACGAGTGTGCTAACCAGTTTTATTGTATTATTTATGTATTGATTAAGTAAATGTTTTGATTGATTAAACAATAACTGCATCCTGTGTAAATCTGCTTTAAAACAATGTCTTGGTAAAATCACTGTAGAAATAAAACTGAATTAAATGGTTGTGATTCTCAATTGCCCATGAGAGTGGGTGTGTGTGGCCCTGTGGTTGGACAGGCAATATGAAAATGTATCCCTCCTGCTTTTTGCTGGGATAGGCATCAGCAGACTTTGGTGATACAAACTTGGGTGGATGAATAAACATTTTGGCAGAGGTGGTTTGGGTTTGCTGGGAATTAATAATCTTTCAATCAGTACATTTATAAGAGTGAGTTACGTAGATTGATAATATTTTTCTTATTATTTTTTACGTAGATAGATAATATTTTCTAAGGTCTTGGATTAGATGCTTGGGCTGTTCTATGTGGAGTGTGCGTGCGCTGTGATTGTGTTGGTTTACTCCCGTTTTCCTCTCCTGGCACGGCATTAAAAATCAAATAAATTTTTTTCCATCAGCAGTTTAACACCATCCCTGACCTACTATTTTTCTAGGTACACTCTCGTCTTTACTCACTGATAGTTGCACCCCAAATCATTCCATATTTGTGTAGTCTCCAATGCCAGAAGTCACAAACTTTTTTTCTATAATAAAGCTCAGATTCCGCCCCCTGACTTCCATCCAGGACCAAATACCAAATATACCAAATGTATCCCAGTCTTTTAAACTGAGGATAAATCAGTGATGTAGAGGAAATGACTGAGTAGAGATCCTTAAACTAAAATGCTTCTTTTTTTTCTAGGAGGGAAGAAGCTTGACCATCAAACTCCGCAAGAGAAAGACAGACAAAAAGGTAGAATGGTCCAGCGACACTGTGGATAACGAGCACATGGGCCGCAGGTCCTCAAAGTGTAAGTGCACATCTAATTGTGAAGCCGTTTTATTAAAACTCTTTCAAATGTTACTAAAGCATTACAAAGCACCGTTTGGTGTATTCAGGTTGCTGCGTTTATGAGAAGCCCCGACAGTTCGGCGAGTCCTCCACAGAGAGTGAAGGAGAGGATGAGGAAGGGTGCGGGAGCGCTCACTGCATCCTCGGCCATGGGAGATCACACGGACATAGAAGAGAAGGAGGAGGAGGCAGTGGCGGAACAACCATGCCCCCGAATTCTGGTGGAACGAACCCTCACTAACCGAGCGAGAGAGCTGGTGGCAAAACAGATTGCGGGACGGACACGTTCATAATTTTTACATCCAGCTACTTAAATTAAAATAAAGTCACTGCGTTACTGTGTCCGATGACCATTCGATACAGAGTGCGAGCTTTCATTTCAGGCAGATTGATTGTTTTTATTTTTTTCTGCTGTCAATGTGATTAATCCGAAATCTTTGGGATGCTGTGGGGTTTATTATTTTCCTGTTTATTTGTATATATAGGGTTGTAATTTTTTTTGGTTTATTTATTTGTCTGTAGTTTTCAGATCAGTCGTGTTTTTTACATTTTATCACAAGTAAACTTAACAAGACTACTCCAGTGAGTGAAGCTTGAGCCAGTGATTTTCATTAAGCAATTGTATATGCAGATTAGCTGATGATTTCGAATGCAGCTCGGTTACATAGACATAAGGCTAAAGTGCTTTGCTAACCGAGCGGCTGATGATATTAAACAGTATTAAAGCTGGAGTAGACGCAAATTATGAGATTAGATAGATGCAACGTGGTGTTTTTCTTGCAAACAGGTGTTTTAATTTTTCTGGCAGGATTAAGTGATGCATATCATACATTACCATTTTCACTCATTCCTATGACCAAGCTTTTTAGTGATATGACATTTTCCAATAATGCCGCCGATTCTTTTCCCGACAATCAGACAAATAAAAGTAAATAAAGGCATCGTGCATGTACATCCTAAAGGCAGAAAGCTTCACGGTGGCACTCGCAAACAGTTCAACACGATATGTATTGTAAAATCCCAGTGATGTCAGCATGGTCAGTAATAAACTGAGGAAAAAGTGTTTGGTACATAGAAGAGTCCTGATTTCTGAATTTGTGTGGGGGTGGGGTGGGGGTTGAAAGAAAAATATAATCTAGAGTCAAAATCAAGCACAAGTATCAAACACATTCCTTTTTCACACTATATTTTGAGGTGTTCCAGTGAAAAAATGAGAAATGCATCGGTGTGCCACATACACGCTTTATTACCCCAACAAATTTTTCCGAAATTTCGTTCATTTTCTATATTTAACTTATTCCCTAATTCAGGGTCACATGGGTCTGTTGGAGTCTATCCCAGCTCTCTGATGGGTGAAAGGTGCACCCTAGACAGGTTGCCAGTCCCATGAAAGGGTCACACTCACTACAATGGGCAATTTAGAATCAGCAATCAACTTAACGTGCATGTGTTTGGACTGTGGAAGAAACCGGAATAACCGGAGTAAACCCACGCAAGCACGGAGAGAGCATGCAAACTCCACACTGAAAGATCCCCGGCCCGGGACCTTCTTGTTAGGCGACCACTGTGCAGCCCAATGACTCCAGTCATACTACAAGTTTTTTTTAATAGCTAATAATATTAATTAGTTAATGTCCATTAATCCTGTGTCCCCTTTTTAATCCGACATGAACTTTACTTTTAATATACCAGGGCTTGTTCAAATACCTGGCGTAATGGTATGGTGGTTAATATAATCGCTTCACAATAAGAAGGTCCTGGGTTCGAATCATGCTCAATGGTCTTTCTGTGCGGAGTTTGCATGTTCTCCCTGCACAAGCATGGGTTTCCTCCAGGTACTCTGGTTTCTTCCCAAAGTCCAAAAACGTACATTAGGTTGGACGGGTCGCTGAGTACCCGGAGGAAATCCACACAAGCGCGGAGAGAACCTCGGCTCGGGAATAGAACCCGGGACCTCCTTGTTGTGAGTCGACCATGCTATCCAGTACGCCACCGCGCCGCCCTTAGGTTGATAAGTGAGTCTAAATTGTCCATAGAAGTGAATGTATGTAGCAGGATAGGCTCCAGTAGACCATGCGACCCAAATTTATGAAATAAGCGGATTATAAAATGAATTAAAATCCAAATCTTTAGTATTAGAAAAACCAATTGAACAACCAAACGGTGTGTTTCTTGAAAGTTTTGGCGCGTCAAGCGCCATTTTCGTTTGGCTTGCCATAAAGTGTCACCTTCACCTGGCTTTTGACGCGCGCATTGGATTCTATCCCATGATTCCACGGGAGAGATGACGTTTCATATGCGGAAGTGTCGAAAGCTTCGACGCGACAAGTGTTTAATGTGCTTAAAGAAAAATTAAAACAACAACAACAACAATAATATTTTTTTTGGTAAAATTCAATGTATATAACATTATTCAAGTTAAACATGATCTGACTTTAAATACGCGCTGATTTAAAGTCACGTGACAAAAACAACATGGCGGAAGGAATACGTTTGAATTTCATTCATCCTCATGTCAACATATAAATATAATATAAATTTAATATTATAGGATTTTTTTAAAAATAGATTTTAAATTCGTGGCATTTGGCAGACGCCTTTAACCTGAGCGAACTTCTTTACTTATATTTTCTATTTAACTAAGAAGTTAAAGGTTATCTCGTTTAGGGGCCCATCTCTGGTAGCTTGATGGTGCTGGGAATTGAACCCAACACCATAATAGCAGTTCTCTATAAATATTAGAGGAAAGCATGGTCGCCGTACAACAAGAAGGGCCCGGGTTCGAATCCCGGGCCGGGGATCTTTTGTGTGGAGTTTGCATTTTCTCCCCGCTTGCGTGGGTTTCCTCCAGGTACTCCGGTTTCCTCCCACAGTCCAAAAACATGCCGATTAGGTCGATTGGTGATTGTAAATTGTCCATAGGGGTGAATGTGGGTGTGAATGGTTGTTTGTCTATGTGTTGCTCTGTCTATGTGTACCCCAGCATCTTGCCCTATAAATGCTAGGATAGGCGCAGCAGACCCCTGTGACTGAATTAGGGAATAAGCGGGTAAGAAGAAGGTGAACGAAGGATTGAATGAACGAATTAAATTCGGATGCACTATGATTAAAAGTTGTAACTTGCAATTAATAAACTCCTACTAGGACATAAATCTAAAGAAAACTCGTAATTCCTGCCTGGTAGACTTGTTGTGATAGTCACTGCTGACATAAAACCAGTTATGTCTCATGCCCATCACGGTACCTACCCCACCCTAATTTTTTTACCCTTTATTCTTTTAATCCTAAATTCTTTTAAGGAAATGAAGGGTTAAAGAATAAACAGTTAAGGGAATAAAGTCATTTACATTTACAGCATTTGGCAGACGCTCTTATCCAGAGTGACTTACAAGTGAGCAATTATGGGATAAGGGCCTTGCTCAGGGGCCCACAGTGGTTGTTTTTGATGGTGCTGGGAATCGAATCCCGGTCTTTCGTTCATCAGTCCAACACCTTAATCACAAAGTCACCACTTTCCACGTCTTGCTTCAATAGTGGGAAAATGTCTTCACGGGCAGTCTCCCGGCTTCAGTTAGTGATGCTGATATGAGGCCGTGAATAAACGCGACTTTGAGTTGTGTTTAATCTGTAATCTTTTGGGATATTGGATGACTCTTTATCCTTGTCTGCTCAATCATAAGCTAAAGGTAAGCAGGATACGTCTGGTGTCTACCAAATGCCAAAAAAGTTAACAGTTTAACACTAGCTGAAATGCAGTTTGTTTGTTGGGATACATTTACATAATTTGGCAGACACCATTCCTTCAGACTGATTTACACGGGTCTCTTTAAAACACCTGAAACACGGCACTACCACTTCCTAAGGTCTCAAGAAGTTAATGCTACTGGATTTACAGGAAAGTTCGCCCATGAACAAGGTCCTAAACATTTATGCCCCAATATGAGTGTGTGTGAGTGTTTGTTTGTCTATGTGTGGTCCTGTAATGGATTGGGGACCTGTTCAGGGTGTATGTGCGCTGGGATCCAGCAATTAGGAAGTATGCGGATTAGAAGATTAATGAATGAATGAAAGTAAATGATCACACGTTTATTACCAGAAATAAACCAGAGAACATCAAAGAATCATACTGTTGATGAAATAAGGGCAGCGCGTTTTTGATTTTGACAAGATTCCTGGGTTTGAGTTTGCATGTTCTCCCTGTGCTTGCGTGGGTTTTCTCCAGGTATTCCAGTTTCCTCCTACAGTAAATAAAAACATGTACATTAGGTTGACCGGTGAGTCTAAATTGCCCATAGGAGTGAATGTGTGTGAGCGGTTGTTTGTCTATGTGTGACCCTGCGATGGACTGGCAAGGTGTCCAAGGTGTACCGCTCCCTCTCGCCCTAAGTGCGCTGAGATAGGCTTCAGCAGACACCCCAAATTAGGGAATAAGTGGGAAAGAAGATGAATGAATGAATGAAATAACAACAAACGGCGTACATGTGTACTTCAGAGGGCAAAAAAGCATTTACTTTAGCAAATGTTTCAGGCTCAATGTGTTGAGCAGTGATTGTTAAAGATCATAAAAGAATTGGAAAGATCAGTTACGTCGTACGCATCTAATAAGCTGCAGCACTTGTTCTTGGTTTACATAGCAAATGTCTTCCCATCTGACTTGTACAGTGATCCTGCACAAACAGTGTAAAAACGCATGAAAGTGACCCCAGACAAAAAAACCCCAGACAATTCTTAAAGTGCACAAACAAAGGGTTAACATCTACCCAAATATACAAATATTACGTGTTTAAGATATGCTTAGAAAACGCTACACCACTCATCATGCTCTGAAATAACAGCCAGTAAAAAGAGAAAAAGGAAAAACAAATAAACAAACAGGCAATTTGACACAAAACGACAATTAAAACGATAAATATGATGGTTAGTGTTAAAAATCATGTTCGGTACAAGAACTAAATTTGCAGTAAATATTCTAAACCAAACATCAGGAAAAGAATAAAACAATCTCTGAGCCCAAACCTTTACACCTGACTGGTAAATAAAGTCACAAAGAATAAAATAGTGGAATTGTTGAGGAGGAAAATATTAAATTAGAATCACGCAGCCAATAACGTGTACCACACAAGTCCAAAGTGGCGAGTCTGTTTTCTTGTTAGGTCGAGTGACCTAACGATGTTCCCGAGTACCCTACAAAATAATAATAGTAAAAGATCTATAGATACGGTGTGGAAATACACTGAGAAATAAAATCAGGATGTTTGGCAAAAGGATGATGAAGTTGAACGGTCAATCCGTTTCCCATCAGCAATCAGAAGGTTAATAATCACAACAGGGTCTTTTTCCCAGTCTCTCGGTGGTCAAAGTGCCTTTACAGTGCATTCTATTCACCAAAAAACTTCACTGGCAACTGACATGGATTGTCTTTGGCTCTGATGCACCATTTTGTCTTTCTCATAAAGGCTGTTCTGGAAACGGTGCTATTTTAACTATGGAAATAGACACAACATGTTCGGTTTAGACTCAATAAAAATTTTGTAGAACGGGTTTGTAATGTTTCATATCGACGTCCTCCTGACTTTGTGCTCGACTGATCTGTGTCTTCTCACAGCCTGCAAAAGAAAAACATGTGTTAAGGGTTTTCAAGACATTTTGGTGGTATGTTTCAATGAAAACTCACTGTGAGCCGTTACTACACTAGTCAACATTTAATGTGGATCGAAACCACAGGAAGTAGTAGCTCAATGGTTAAGGTGTTGGACTGACACCTGGAAGACAGGTCTGGTTCCCAGTACCACCAAGCCACCACAGCTGGACCCCTGAGCAATGTCTTCAACCCCTAATCATAATCATACTCAGTTGTATAAAATGAAATTACTCTGGATTAGCTCGTCTACCAAATGCTGTAAATGTAAAACCAAATTCATTTAAATTATCATTTTGGTTTGACTTCAAAAGTTGACTACTGCAGATCGGATGGGACGGGTGGAATGTGGAAAATGCCAGTGTGGGTTTTAAGGAGGTTGCAGGATAATTATATGTTATGGACTTAATGTTACAGCACAAAGACAAATCGCTTTGAAAAGCAAAAATAAAAATAGTCTGAACAAACCCTGAAAATGAAGTATCGAAGCTCCTTTTTTCAACAGTTTTGTGGTTTGTTACCCACTGAATTATGATCTAATACACAAGTGTCAAAGTCAAGGCCCGCGGGCCGAATGAATGATATTTAATTACTAGTAAAACTGGCCCGCTAGCCGCAGCCGCCTGCTGATGTTTTGCACGCACTAACACTACATTCCCCACGATGCAACGGTAGCACTGTTACGATACACGCCCTACCGCTTCAATGTCAGAAGCCTCCATCGCCATCTGAATGGGGATGCGATCTAACATCTGGGTGATGGTGCGCTATTTAAGGAGGCGTTATTTTAATAATGGCGTGGAATATTGTTTGTTTGCTGGTAATGCATTGATCCGTATGTTTATTTCATGTACGCGATCTAGAGTTTCTTACAGACTGTTCACTGTTTGTTTACTACCTGAAATAAAGCGTGTGTTTGCATATGGGATTCGAACTCTCTCATTCTACTGTAACACCCACGAACTCACTGCAGCGCAGCAAGGGGACCTTCCGAGAGGCAAGGCTACACCCTGGATGGGTCGCCAGTCCATTGCAGGGCCAGAAATAGACAAATAGACACACACACACACACACACACACACACACACACACACACACACACACACACACACACACACACACACCGATCAATCTAAGGTACATGTTTTTAAATTGTGAGAGAAAATTGGGGGAAAAGCGGGTAAGGTGAATGAATGAAGAATAACGCCGCCACATCGCCTATACACTAGTATTGAGCTGTTCTATTATGCGAGTCAAAGCACGTTTCAACGTCTGGACTAAACGGGTCTATGCTGCTAAATGCTGGAAATGCAAATCGGAAAAAGTGAAATGGAGATAAAAATGTAGCCTATTTCTTATTTTTATTCAAAGTACAAAATTTGTTTAATTTCCTTTTGCCATCAACACAGTAAAGCCAAGAAAAAAAAACAGCTCAAAGAAAAAAAAATTTATAAGCAAAATATAATCAAAACCATTGGCTTGTAGCTACTGTGAAATAAAATCTCTATTAGAGGGCTGTGTGCAGGCTGTACCGGTTTTTATGAAGAACGAGTAAATATGCTGTTCTAAAAGACAGCTGGAAACCTCACAGTCCCAGTTACTAACCACCAACTGCTTTTATTCACAAATTCAATCTAAAAAAATCCACCAATTTATCGCTATTGTTGAGTTTCATTTATGGATTGAATTACATACAGGTATATAAAACGTATAGCAGTCAATAGGTTATGGGATTGAACAATACTGTAACACCCACATCAGATGTACATTTTCGGTTCTGTTATGTGTGCAAAGTTTTATGACATTTATTCCCTTAAGGACTGCAATTAATTTTAGGGAAAAAGCTGACCTCCGATGTAAGGGCCTGCAATAATATGATTTAATCAATGTGGCTGTAAATCAGTGTTAATGCAGAAGAAGCCATCACTTATAATTCTTCTTCTTCTCCTTTTGGACGCTCCGGTTAGAGGTCGTCACACTAATGATCGCTCTTCTCCACACTACCCAGTCCTCTATCTGCCTCTTTCATCACAGCTACCTGCATGTTCTTCCCTTACCACATCCATAAACCTCCTCCCTGGTCTTCCTCTTTTCCTCCTGCCCGGCACCTCAATCAACAGCATTCTCCTACCAATATACTGCATGTCCCTCCTCTGCACATGTCCAAACCATCTCAACCTAGCCTCCCTCACCT
>JAOTRA010103640.1:0-10970 GCA_026260255.1 Pseudolaguvia tuberculata
TTGGACATGTGCAGAGGAGGGACATGCAGTATATTGGTAGAAGAATGCTGAGGATGGAGGTGCCGGGCAGGAGGAATGGATGTGGCAGGTAGGAGGGCAAGAGGAGGTCCAAGGAGGAGGTATATGGATGTGGTGAGGGAAGACATGCAGGTAGCTGGGGTGAAAGAGGCAGATGTAGCGGACAGGGTAGTGTGGAGAACAGCAATCTGCTGTGGTGACCACTAACGGGAGCAGCTTGAAGGAGAAGTTTTAAATGAAATCTGTACCATTGAAAAGCCTATAAGTATTGAATTAAATACTACAACGATCAGAATTTCAAAGAATTTCATTTAATAATGAATGTCAATTAATAACCATTTATTTACATATTCCTCAAGTACAAATCTAAAAAGTAAAGTCGTATTCATAACGCATAAATAATAAGTCATTTACTACTATATCAACATCTTGGGCATTTAGCAGGTTATTATGCAGAGAATAATAGCTCATTTGGGTGGGCGACCAGTTATGAGTTAAAGACATTGCTTGGGTGCCCTGGTGCTCAGGTGCCCTGGTAGTGCTGGGAATTTAACTTTTGGTTATCTACTTGCTCTTTAACTAGAAATGGAAAACATTTCTTAAGCATGCACAAAATCCTTTTATTGCATGTCCTACTTTGATGTTTCACAAACTGCCCTGGTTCTTGGCAACCATAGAAGGGTGAGCAGATCCCAGGTGGGCTTGAGGAGGAGTTGAGGTGATGATTTTTCTGTAAAATTCAACTAATGCAAACTGATCTTCTTCTGAAACTGAAAGTAATCTTCTTGTCTGGATTTGGTTAAGAGGACATAGTGAAAGTCAATTAAAACACAAATATGTTATTGAAATGCTGAATGTTTCCAGCCGAAATTTTAGCTAACAACAACTGAGCACCAATTCAACCAGGTTTCAATGAACTTTGTGAGTGTTTATAACAGTTCTCTGTGAGTGTTTATAACAGTTGTCAGGGAGTGTTTATACCAGTTCTCTTTGAGTGTCTATAACAGTTCTCTGTGAGTGTTTGTACACTTCTCTGTGAGTGTTTATACGGTTCTCTGTGAGTGTTTATAACAGCTCAATGTGAGTGTTTATAACAGTTCTCTGTCTATAACAGTTCTCTGTGAGTGTTTATAACAGTTCTCAGTGAGGGTTTGTACAGTTCTCTGTGTCTATAACAGTTCCGTGAGTGTTTATAACAGTTTCTGTGAATGTTTGTACAGTTCTCTGTGTCTATAACAGTTCTCTGCGAGTGTTTATAACAGTTGTATAACTAACTGATTAATAGTTATTTACTGATCGATTTATGATGGAGTTTTGATGTGTGACTTTATTCTATTCGTAAACATTTTTTTCTTCACTTGTAATCAATCTAATTCTAGTAACGGGGTGGCGTAGTATTAGCACGGTCGCCTTACAATAAGAAGGTCCCGGGATCGATTCCCGGGCAGGGGAACTTTCTGCGCAAAGTCCGGTTTCCTCCCACAGTCAAAAACATGTACATTAGGTTATCAATGAAATAATAATTCTAGTAACAGTTGCGATTATCGGAAGAAATTCGTTAACAAAGCGATAACAATTTTAGGAAAAGGGATCGTGCCATGATATGGTTATATTGCCCAACTCTGTGTGTGACATTTATTTGGTGTCCATAGTAAATAATGCCAATCCCCCATGGCGCGCTGCATGTGTGTGTGTGTGTGTGTGTGTGTGTGTGTGTGTGTGTGTGTGTGTGTGAGAGAGAGAGATCCAAGACACTCCCTGCATTGTACTGACGCTTCTTACGCACGATGATGTAAGGAGAAGTATGTGGAGTATTCATGAGCATTTGGAGGAAAGAGTGTGTATTGATCGCGCCCTCGGCGTCTCTTCGTCACTCTCCACTCCCTTGTGAAAGCCCTCCTCCTCCGCCTCCTCTCTCAGTAGGTTGAGCACTCGGCCTGGATGTGTTCTGTACACAGTGGCTTTTAGAAGATGTCCGCGGCGGGTGCTGGAGCTTGCGCACCCGGACATGGAGCCGGTAGTGTTCCGGGATCTGGAGTCTCAAACCCTCGGAAGTTCAGTGAGAAGATCGCCTTACACACCCAGCGTCAAGCCGAGGAGACAGCCGCGTTTCAGGAGGTCATGATGGACATCACTTCAACCAGGGTAAGAATCAGCCACAACACCAGGATGAACCAGGATGCGCCTTGTAGCAAAGGCCTAGTGTGGAACCAGATCCAGGGACACACGCCGTGTTTGTGATCATGTTCTAATGCAACTTTTGAAGAAGGACCAGTGCGATGGTGCTCAGAGGAAAGAACTTGAAAGCACACGTACGCACACACACGCACGCACGCACACACACACACACACACACACACACACAACATGCTTACTACACAGCTAACAGCTAGGTAGTTATTCTCTCATGTTGTGATGTGGCTATGTGCAGTAAATAGACATATTTCAACACTTGTTAAACTTCGAGGACTGAAATCTGATTATGTTACGGTTGAGAAATACTAAATACCGTTTCATAGATTAAAATATAATACGGATAAAACGACATGCCCCTCTGTAGCGTTATAAACATCCTACAAACTCGTTAAAGATGAAGCAGGAAACTAACGTTAGCGGGTCTGACTGAGTGGTTAGCATGTCGGCTAACAGCCAAAGCGCAATTCAATGACAGGGCTGTGAGGAATAAAGTTTATGCATTGTTATAATGTTTATTTGTGTTCTAGCTCTGGAAATGAGTAATAAAATGTATTATCCGATAACGTCACTTTAGTGTAACTTTGACTGTAGTGCACGAACTCGATCGGCTAATAAACATGCTAGTAGTGAGACCAAAACAAGCGCGTGTTTTGCGGTATAAATATAATCCTTCAAATGTCAATTATATAAACTTGATAAAAAAAAATTCGTTGTAATTTCATAACTGTCAGTTACAGCATGGTTTCCTTCCTGTGTAATCGTCCTCCAATGAGAGAGTCTATAGAAGATTTGTCCCGCCCCATAAGTAGATCGTGCTTAAACACATTCATTCATTCATTCATTCATTCATTCATTCATTCATTCATTCATTCATTCATCTTACCCATTTATTCCCTAATTCGTGGTCACAGGGGTTGCTGGAGCCTATCCCAGCTCACATAAGGCAAGAGGAAGGGGTACATTCTGGACAGGTCGCCAGTCCATCGCAGGGCCTCCAGGTACCTTCTTGTTGTGAGTCGACCTTGCTAACCACTACGCCGCACAACAATTACACTTTTTTAAAAATTAAAAATGATCTCTTCTATAACTGAGCTTTTTGGTTTTGCTTAAGGGCCCGTCAGCCTGTCAGTTGCAACTTGGTGCTGGAAATACAACCCGATCTTCCGATTAGCAATCCTCAAACACTGCGCTACTGCCAGACATCATTAGTTGGTGTGCTTTCTGTTTAAGAGGAGAGATTCAGTGTCTGTTACAAGATGTTTTGTGATTCATGTTGTATTAGAGGTTTTCTATTAGCGACATATTTCATTCATTCATTCATTCATTCATTCATTCATTCATTAATCTTCTAATCCGTTTATTCCCTAATTCGGGGTCATGGCAGTTTGCTGGAGCCTATCCTAGCACACATGAGGCGAGAGACGAATACACCCTGGACAGGTTGCCGGTCCATTGCAGGGCCACACATTGACGTACAAACACACACTCACTCCTATGGGCAATTTTAGAATCACCAATCAACTTAATGTATATTTTCATTCATACAACAAATTAAATCAAGGGTTAAGGGCCTTGCTCAAGGGCCCACCATGGTAACTTTGTTTGTGATGGGACTCGATTAGCAGTTTTTCCGTTAGAAGTATGACACCTTAAACAATGAACTGGTGAGGCTTGAACCCGGGTCTTCCTGATCTTCCTTGGCTGTGATAGAGATTGAACCCAGGTCTTCCTGGTCTTCCTTGGCTGTGATAGAGATTGAACCCAGGTCTTCCAATGAACACTTGACTTATTGTCTCAACCATCAGTACTGATGTCAGCACTGCCCAAATACATTTGAAAACTTTAGGAATATTAACTTTTACTATTCTTACACATAAACACAGTGTTTTGGTAACGTTTGACCCAAGACACAAATAATAGGAATTCTACCAATAATTGTTGTCTCTGTTAGCATCACACTGTGACTTGTGCTGAATCTCAGATTGGACATTTAAATATCACATTATTTTGTTTGTTGAGGTTTTTGTCTTTATGAAAGTCGCTGAATAGATGTTTGTATTTGTTAGTTTAATCCCTCATAGCTATAAAGATTGTGTCAGGGTTTGTGTGGATTCAGCAGTGGTTAACTTGTTACTCTGATTTCCTGTCTCTGAGGGAAAAATATCAACAGTTCGAATCACAAGCCGTTTGTTTGTTTAGAAGGCCGCCAGGCCTGCTTACAGCCTCCTCAGCTGGGAAACTGGAGATTTTTTTCAATCATAAAGTATGAATAAGTGTATTATTACACAACGGTATGACCAGCGCTATTTTATATGTGCTTTCATTAATGCACTTTTAAGTAAATCATGCGCTGGTGTTTGGATTCAATCTGTCAGTTGTTAATAACACCTCATTAAAGAAAAATAAAATCTATAAAATTTAGGATCATGCAATGATGTAGTCATAAATGTACAAAGGTACAAATGGTCTCAAAAAAAAAAAAAAACCTATCATGGAATAAGAATGCTACTACCAATACAACTAATCCTGTTGTATGGTATCACACACTAGCCTATGGGATGACACACTAAAGTACCTGGAGTAAACAAACGCAAGCACAGGGACAAGATTCGAACCTGGGCCTTGTTGCTGTTGGGCAACAGTGCTAATCACCGCTGTCTGTTGACTTTCAGCAAAAAAGTAAAGACCTATTGGTAGCTCTGTCAAGGGCATATAGTTTTCATTCACTGCTGATGAATCTATATTTGTGTATAGCTGTGTATATTAACTGACTGTATAAAAAGGAGTTGCTAGTTACTCTGTAAAGGGGTGTCTGTCAAATGCTGGAAATGTAATGGAAATTGTAATGGTACATCATTCGGCAGCACACAACACAGGCCAGAAAGAGATGGCATACGATTAAATTGGCATCGGTTTGTTAACAGGGTGGCGTAGTGGTGGTTAGCATAAAGTCAGCAGCAAGAAGCACCCAGTTTGGAGTCCCGATCAAAAGTTTGATTGTTCTCCTTGTGTTTGCATGGGTTTTCATATGGTTCTCCTGTTTCCTCCAACAGTTTAAAAACATGTACATTAGGTTGGTTAGTAATTCTAAATTGCTCATAGGGGGACGGTGCGGTGGCGTAGTGGATGGCATGGTCGCCTCACAACAAGAAATTCCCGAGTCGGGAATCTTTTCATAAATTTTTTTTTTCATTCATTATTTTTTTTATGTTATCAGTATCACACATGCTTTCTGACGTTTTCCTAATGCAGTCTTTGTTTATCCTGAGGAATTTCACAGTTTTTGTACCTTTACTGCATGTAATTCTCTATAAGCACTATTCTATTCAGCACAGAACCGATATTTATATTTTTAATGTATCTCAGCATGTTCAGCGTTGCTTTGTTTTAAAACAGTAACTCTAGGGATAGAAGATACGACCTATAATCAAAATCTGGATTAGTCAATTGCCTCAATTAAGTTTAATGATGTTTTTTGCCTTATTGTTTTCTTTTAATATAATCTGTATAATCTTATTCTTATAGTTGACTGATTTTTAGTTATTCTCCTTCTGTTGCTTATTTAACTCAAAGTTTTAGCTCTTCACCATGTGGCTTCAGCTCCATTGACTAGACCAGGTGGAATCATGTGACTTCTCAAGTCGTAGTATATTTTAAGAGGAATAAAAAAACGCCGAAATAACAGTCATGCGTAAATGACATGTTTTTTGACTAAGCGTTGCAGGTCATGGCAGCCGTTAGAGGCACATCAGTGCTGTGGAAATATGAAGCCTCAGCATCTCTCTAGTCCCTCCTTACACGTCACTTTGCTTTACTTATGCATGGATGAAGCGTAAACTGTTTATGTCTAATGCTAATGACTAAGCAGAAATAAAAGTTTGTTAATTAGCTGCCCCTATGTTCCATAGCACTTTTGTGGAACTGTCCTGACATTATGTCCATGCCTCTGGTGTTTAATTGACATGGTTGTATGTTATGTCATATTGTTGTGCCAGTAGTGTATGTGGAGCATAAGCTGTGTGGCTTACACCGGTTCTCCAGGCCATGTGCTCTTTTGGACATTGACATTGTTTAGTTAGTGGCAAGTAAAAAAACAACTCTGTTCTGTTATGTGATTAGACACTGATATGGTATTGATCTTATTTCTCCCAGAAGAGGTGAAATGAAAATACTTTATGGTTTTTTTGGCGCCAAATAAAGGCTGGACCACGTTACAAAACATTTTGTTGAATATTTTAACCTATGACACATTTATTAAAATGTTAATTTACCCTTATAATTGTTTAATGTTGCTGTATTCTTCTTTGGCTGCTCCCTTTAAGGGTCACCATAGCAGATCACTCTTCTTGAAAGGTAGCGGATGAAGCCCCGCCCCCTTGTTTAGCGTCAGTGGTCAATATCGCACCTACTTGTTCAGTGTCTGCGGAGGAAGCCCCACCTCTGTGTTTAGTGTCGTCGACTTGGCACGCAGTATTTAAGGCGTCGCGCCGGTATGCGTGTCGTGGATGATTATAAATGTATGTAAAGATTTGTGGTTTGGAGTTTCATGGTATCTTTGGATATCTTGGTTTGGTCGAATACTGTCTAGCCTTTGTATATAGTTTTGTATATATTCTTTCGTATATCATTCTAGTCTGCGTGTCTTTGTGTTTTTGTTTACGTTTGGGTTTTGGATCATCACTGTAAATAAACTTCACAGCATAATGGATCCGGCTTTTTTCAGTGTCTTCACATTATCATTTCACTTCTCCACACTACCCTGTCCTCTAGATCTGCCTCTTTCACCCCAACTACATGCATGTCTTCCCTCACCACATCCATAAACCTCCTCCTTGGACCTCCTCTTTCCCTCCTACCTGTCACCCACCATCCTCAACATTCTCAACCATCCTCAAATCTCAACATCTGCTACTGTATTATGCAGTAGAACCTTGGTATCAGCCAGCACCCACCTGTCATACAGCGGTCTCCAGCTAGAGAGGTAGTGGTCCGCAATTTTTAAAATGAAAAATGTAAAAGGTGTGTGCAACACTTTTATGGATACATGAGCTCACAGAAGCTGATTCTTGGCAAGGGGTACAGTTAATGTATTAAATAATGACTGTATCTGGTAGTACTGATAGTTAAATATCTCACTTCCTCCAAATTGTGTAATTACCAAGTGGTGTATGACATAACAGCATTTTTTAAACCTCACCAATAGAAAGAAAAAAGATGCCTTTATTTTTGTCACATATCCATTACGGTACTTGTGCTATTATTTGCTAGGTTGAAGTGTTTCTTTAGCTATGATGGTTAAGAATCATGATTAAGTATGCCACAGTGGCAGTTAGGCAGTTATAGGACTTAAACTATGACATTCAGTCAACAATCCTAATATTTTACTAAGGTTGTTTACTGGCAATGGTCTCACAATGCGATACACATCACAATACAGGAATCCAGTATAGTATATCACGATATATTGCCATACAAGATATATTGCAATTCATTCATTTTGTAACCTGCTAATTCACTAATTCGTTTAACAGTGATCTGCTGGAGGCTATCCTAGAAATCAGGTACACCCTGGGCGAGTCGCCAGTCCATCGCAGGGTATAGGCAATTTAGAATCCCCAATCTACCAAATGTACATGTTTTTGGACAGTGGGAGGGAAGACAGAGAAAGACATACAGACCCCTTACTGAAGAATCGAACCTGGAGCTTCTTGCTGCGAGGCGACAGTGTTAAATATTACACCACCCATATTGCAATTCTTTAAAATATAAGAATATAAAACAAATAGCTCAACAAACATGTTTTGCCGGTGAGAGGAGGAAGGTTTAAATTTGGTTGTAATTGAATGTTTAGTGTAAATGTCAGGCAGGGGTGCACCCTGGACACCCTGGGCAGGTTGCAAATCCATCGCACAGCCAGTTCCAGTTCCAGTTAGTCATTTAGCAGACGCTCTTATCCAGAGCGACTTACATTTGGTCTCTTTTTTTTTTACAACTGAGCAATTGTGGGTAAAGGACCCACAGTAGTTGCTTGGTGGAGGTGGGAATCGAACCCCAGTCTTTCGAACCTAGTCCAACACCTTAACCACTAGGCTACCACAGCCCTAGCTTCTACGATTAGAGACTCCTATTAAGAAAAAGAGAGAAAACTGAACAGAGATTTGAATGTAAAATGAATCACACATTTATTTCAAGGGATGTCATTAAAAAAATTGTTATTTTAATAGATTTGTATATAAAGATTCTCCAACATCTATAAAACACAACACTGCTAACGATGCTGTATACTCTATCTTACTCATTAGTGTTTGTTCTCAACAGCCGGGATGTTGCCTTTTGTCTTGTGTTCCGAATTCATTTATTTGTTGTTCATCTTTAGCAAAAGTCTTATACAGTTGTTAAAATATAAACAAAGTGTCTTCTTTAATCTGTAACAACTTTAAAGTTACACCTTTCATCAATTTGCTGGGTGTAACCAAAAGGGTAATCAGTTTATTTCGCTGAACTTATTGTAAGTGCTAAAAGAATGCATAGTGCTTACGTGTGAGGTTATTCAGACAGGTCAGAGTGCAGTGAAATACACGTGTCTTTTTATCATTTTAGATAAATGCATGATCAAACTAGAAAATCTGGATGATAATGAGTCTGTAATTACACAAACTAAAGGTGATTACACACCGGAAAACCTTCAAGGCTGGTTGAAATAATTATGGGTTGGTGATTGGGTCATACGTCTAACAAGATTGATTGAACACATTAACATGTCTCCATGTTTTAATGTCTTCCTGGAATGGTAAATGAATCAGAAAATCTGTTTTCTGTTTGAAACCATAAAGTTTACTGCTGATCTGGGGTCAGCCTGGGCCTCTCACGTCTTCTTACCTGCACTCTATACAAATACATGCAGTTGATTAATTGGCTAATTGACAGTGAGAAATTGAAAGTGAGTATGTGTCTAACCAGATCCCTGCTATGTTCTTTGATAAGCTTCAGATGATTTGAATTGGTTATCGTAGTTTTGTCTCATGTGCTTCATACAAAATAAAATAGAAAGTAATTCTATGAGCAACTTTACAAGTAGCATATCAAATTCTTATAAATTTAGCTGACAAACATTTAAAATTAAATTTTTCATTGTTATTTTATGGGGCAGCGAGGTGGCGTAGTGGTTAGCACGGTGGCCTCACAACGAGAAGGCACCGAGTTCGAAATCCCTGGGCCGGGGATCTTTCTGTGCAGAGTTTGTATGTTCTCCCCGTGCTTGCGTGAGGTTACTCTGGTTTCCTCCCAAAGTCCAAAAACATTAGGTACATTAGGTTGATTGGTGAGTCTAAATTGCCCACAGGAGTAAATGTGTGTGTTTGTTTGTCTATATGTGCTCTGCAATAGACTGGCAAACTGTCCAGAGTGTATCCCTGCCTCTCGCCCTATGTGTGCTGGGATAGGTGCCAGCGGACCCCCGTGACCCTGAATTAGGGAATAAGAAGATGAATGAATGAATGAATGAATGAATGATTGTTGTATTTTATTCTGCTGTTGAGTGTATAATCGCCTGTATGAACTAATTATTACCTTCACAAACCCTGAACAAACCCTAAAAAAATCCTCAGGAAAAATGCTGTTATATTAGAGGGACTGTAATATTAATTGGACGGCGCATGTAGGATGTTTTGGAGACAAGGTGAGGGAGGCTAGATTGAGAAGGTTTGGACATATGCAGAGGAAAGACATGCAGTATATTAGTCAAAGAATGCTGAGGATGGAGGTGCCGGGCAGGAGGAAAAGAGGACGACCAAGGTGGAGGTTTATGGATGTGGTGAGGGAAGACATGCAGGTAGTTGGAGTGAAAGAGGCAGATTTATAGGACAGGGTAGTGTGGAGAAGAGCAATCCGTTGTGGCTTTATGTTTCTTATCATTATGTTGGTGATTCCTGAACCTTGAATGTGACAAAGTAATGGCGGATTTAGAGAGATTTAGAGATTTTAAAATCAAGGCTGAATGATTTAATTCAACAGACAAACTATTAATCCAACAATTAAGGATCAAGCGTCCTGCAAACTGACTGCAAACAAGAGCAAAACAAATGAATTCATGAAACAAAGACTTGATTAAGCCAGAACTAAGACATGTGAAGCATTTATTTGATGTGAATGAATAAGAGGCACTAAAATAGTATATGACTAATTAAGCACATTTTTGTCTAATCGGTAGGTAAGTGAAGAGCATGTGGCAAGAGTTTCTGTGTTCTAGTTCGTGTCAGCCATGTTTGTAGTTTGTGGTAATAGTTGGAGTCCACATTCTCCTTGGCTCTGTCATCCAGTGGGGCTGGGTGATACAGCAAAAAAATAGCACTATATAATGTTTCATACCATTCAGCCTCAATAATTGTTTTAAAAGGTTTTAATTCATTCATTCATTCATTCATTCATTCATTCATTCATTCATTCATTCATTCATTTTTTAACACACTTATTCCTTAGTTCTGGGTCACGGTGGTCTGGTGGAGCCTATCCCAATGCCCAAAGGGCTGTAGGCAGATGTGTAATTGGTAGCTCTCACTCAGAGATCACATCAGACTAACCAAACTTATGTTGTGTGATAAATTTTTAGTTACTCTTTATATTAGCTGTCCGAAAATATGTACATTAGGTTGATTGGAGAGTCAAAATTGCCAGTTAGGAGTGGATGTGTGTGTGTGTGTGTGTGTGTGTGTGTGTGTGTGTGTGTGTGTGTGTGTGTGTGTGTGTGTGTGTGTGTG
>JAOTRA010103659.1:0-10969 GCA_026260255.1 Pseudolaguvia tuberculata
GGTGCTGGAGGGTTCATGGGAGTTTGCCCAACCGGTACACATGTGTTTTGTGGATCTGGAAAAGGCTTTCGACCGTGGGCATCTGTCACGGATGCCTCCCGGACGCCTCCCAGGAGAGGTGTTTCGGGCATGTCCCACCGGGAGGAGACCCAGAGGAAGACCCAAGACTCGCTGGAGGGACTATGTCTTTCGGCTGGCATGGGAACGCCTCTGTGTTCTCCCGGAAGAGCTGGTGCAAGTGTCTGGGGAGAGGGACGTCTGGGCATCCCTGCTTGGACTGCTGCCCCCGCGACCCGGTCCTGGATAAGCGGTTTAGAAAATGAGATGAGATGAAAGTTACAGTGCATGTTACCATATAAGCAGTGAATTTTTCAGCGTTTTAAATTAATAAAGCGTTCGCCGGTAATGTGAAGGAGCCATTAAAATATAAACAAGCTTATATTCTGTAATCTAGTTGTCACTGATAGCAGGAACCTTCCTGCACTTTCCGTTTGAGCTCACGTTGGGGGGGGTTTCTGTCCCAGTCGGCCGGAGAAGGTGTGTTTGTGTCCATTTATTCCCAACGAGCCACTGGACGTCTCCACCTACCTGTACATCGTGCAGCATCCAGCAGAGGTCAGTGTTTCCCCCAGACTGTTAGTAAAGTTTATTTTTAGAGCACATTCAATTGATTATAAGTTGCTAAATACAAAGATAGAATTTATAGAACAATCACAACATTAACAATATGATCGCCTCACAACAAGAAGGTCCTGGGTTTGATTCCCAGGCCGGGGATCTTTCTGTTTGGAGTTTGCGTTTTAAACTTTAACATTATAGGCATTTACAAATAATTTTGTGTATTGTTTTCATTTTTAATTACACAGCCAATTTTTTGCAAACATTGAATTTACTGCTGGTGGCGTAGTTAGCACATTCACCTCACTACAAGAAGGTCTCAGGTTCGATTCCCAGGTGACAGATCTTTCCGTGTAGAGTTTCCAACTCTTAGGTTTTCTCTGGGTATTCCAGTTTCCTCCCACAGTCCAAAAACATGTTAGATTAATTAGTGAGTCTAAATTGCCCATAGGCGTGAGTGTGAGTGCTTGTATGTATATGTGTGGCCCTGCAATGGACTGGCAACCTGTCCAGGGTGTACCCCTGCCTCATGCCCTATGTCAGCTGGGATAGGCTCCAGCAGACCCCCATGACCCGGAATTAGAGAATAAGCGGGTAAGATGATAAATAAATTAATTTATTTATTAATTTACTGTTTAGATCCTTAAAAATTTACAAAACTATTTAAGCTATTCAAATCTATTTTAAAATGGCACATGAAATAGTTTTAATTTACTCTTGTTAATAATTACAATTTTGACAATTCCAATATTTTTGTTGTTGTTTTTTAGCGCCATATTACTTTATTTTGTTGTTTAACCAAATTCGCAGGAGAGTCGTGTTCTCCGGACCGTCCCCCTGCTGGCCGCCTGCTTACCCAAAGGCAAATGTAAAGTCCTGATCGGGAGACGATTTAGTGATGAGAGGTACGTCTCCTCACTGTTTTCTCTCAGTTCTTCTCCACTGTCATGATTACAGAGAGTAATCCTTATTCTCCTCCCAAAGACATGCTGAATTAGCCGCTGTGTGCAGAGACCCGCACACCCTCATCCTGTATCCTGGAACCGATGCTGTAAACCTGGAGGACATGGACTTGGACTTTACAGCGAATCCTCACAACGTCATTATCATTGATGGCACGTGGAGCCAAGCTAAAGACATGTTTCTCAGAAACGCTTTGTTCCGTTTTCCCAAACAGGTGCAACTATATCGCAGCTTATAAGAAATCCAACTGTTTATTTTGAAGTGTAACAAAGCGCTGACACTGGGGACCTCCTTCATAAATCCTCAGTTACATCTCCACAGAATCAGTTTACACACGCCACAGACCTTATTCCATGCAAATAAACTGTTACTATAATAGCCATAACAGAAGCTGTGGGGTTTTACAGGTGCAGCTAAACAGTGCCCCTTCCAGTCAGTATGTTATCCGCACTCAGCCCACCAACATGTGCCTGTCCACACTCGAGTGTGCTGCCGTCACCCTATCCATTATGGAGAAAAACCAAGCCATACAGGAGGTGAGTAAGACAGACAGAGAGCCCGAGAGAGAGACAGACAATGACCTTTCACTTCATGTTGCTGTTCCTTCACTTCCTGTTTGTAGGTTTTACTGAAGCCTCTGCAAGCTCTGTGTTCGTTCCAGCTGCAGCACGGTGCTCAGGTCCACCACAGCAAAGAGCATCTGCTGAAGAGTGGCCTTTATGACAAACCCCTACCCAAAAACAAGCGTAAGATCAAAAGGATGCAGAAACTCATCACCAATCAGGATGTCTGAGTCAAACCTGGAAGAACAGAAACTAAAGACTAAAACCAGAACCTGAGAATGTCCAGTTAAGTTCGTCTTAACCAATTGGACCTTTTGACTCGTGTATAACTGAGACACTGGAGCAGAAGGCAGCAGAAGTTATTAGAGTTGTTTAGTAAACTAAACTATGGAATTAATGACAGGTTAAATACTGGAAAAAGACTTTTAAATTGAAGTCCGCAGAAAAGCTTCTGTATTTTTTAAGCACTGAGATCGGATTCAATGCAGCATCATTAAAACTGTTTTGTCACAAAGTTAGTCCAGTAGGACTAATAAATCTGTTTAATGAACTCTATTTGACACAAGCTGGTTTGTGTGAAACTCCATGTGCTGCTGCTGAGGAATTGAAGGTCTTACAGTTTGTTCTTAAAAGCTGTTTCTAAATAAACATTTTCCGTAATTCTTTTAATAATGTGAGTCAGTGTGAATATAAATGTCGGTGCGGATACACTGTATCTCTGGCAATACTGTCAATTAAAATGTTTATAAATTGGCACCTGAGGTAGAAGAATGCTGCAGATGGAGGTGCTGGCAGGAGGAAAAAAGGAAGATCAAGGAGGAGGTTTATGGATATAGTGAGGAAAGAATGTCTGTTAGATATATAATCTATGTATATTCATTCATTTCCTAACCTGCTTAGGGTACACCCTGAACAGGTCACCAGTCCATCACAGGGCCACACAGTCGCACTCAATCCAATGGGCAATTTGGAATCACCAATCAACCTAATATACATGTTTTGGACTGTAGGAGGAAACCAGAGTATGCAGAGGAAACCCACACAACCGCTTATCCCCTAATTCTGGGTCATGGGGGTCTGCTGGAGCCTATCCCAGCTTAAATAAGGTGAGAGGCAGGGTTACACCCTGGTCGGGTCGCCAGTCCATCTCAGGGCAACACAAAGACGAACAGCCATTCACACACACATTCACTCCTATGGACAATTTACAATCACCAATCCACCTCATCTGCATGTTTTTGGACTGTGGGAGGAAACCCACGTAAGCGCGGGGAGAACATGCAAACTCTGCACAGAAAGATCCCGGCCCGGGATTCGAACCCGGGACCTTCTTTTTGTGAGGCGACCGTGCTAACCACTCATTGTATGAATTTTATTTTTTTGCTGGGTCCATGATCACGCAAAAAAACTTTATGGTTCAATATGGCCCTGCGATGGACTGGCGTCCTGTCCAGGATGAACCCCTGCCTCTAGCCCTGTGTGCGCTGGGATAGGCACCAGCAGACCCCGGTGACACCAAATTAGGGAATAAGCTGATAAGAAGCTGAATGAATGGTTCAATAGTTTCAACTAGTGGATCCTCGGGGTATTGCAGTTTGTCCCGTGAACAAAAAACGTCCGAGGAGTTGAACCAATCAGTCACTATATTTAAATTACTCGAGTGACGTCAAACGAATCCGCAAACACATTTACTTCGGTGTGCGGAACTTTTTGTTTCTGATTGGTTGTTTCCATAACTTGCGAAAAAAGACGTGTTTGTACTTTTGATTAGGTTTTGATTAGGTCAGAAATTCTACAAAGGGATTTTCGTTAAAAGGATTCCGGAAACATCCGATAAACGTGAGTTACTTTAACGTGGATTTAAGTCCATTTAATAATCTGTTATAAGACTTAATTCTAGGAAAGATTTATTTAATTCATTAGAATCTTTTGGTGTTTATTCGATTCCTATTGTATCGTTAATTGATTGATTGATTGATTGATTGATTGATTGATTGATTATTAATCTACTAACACATTTTCCTCGTAAAGCTCGTAAAGATTATTGAAAATATTTAACAATAAATTACAGCTTTAGATAAACCGGAGGAACGTTCAGGATAAAGATCAGCTCTTCCTCTTCCTCCTTCTCCTCCTGCAGTGTATTTTCTCTGTTCTACTCTCAGGATTTATCATGGGCAGTTTGCCGGATGTTACTGAATTGAGAACCAGGCTGGAGAACACTCTTCTATCCTATCACTCCCTGGAACAATCAGAATGGAAAATGGCGAAAAAATCGGTCTGTTTTTTCATTCATTCATTCATTCATTCATTCATTCATTCATTCATTCATTCATTCATTCATTCATCTTCTTATCCACTTATTCCCTAATTCGGGGTCACGCTAATGTCTATCCCAGTACACATGGGGCGAGAGGAGGGGGTACACACTGGACGGGTCACCAGTCCATCTCAGGGCAACACATAGACAAATAACCATTCACTCCTATGGACAATTTACAATCACCAATCCACCTCATCTACATGTTTTTTGAACTGTGGGGGGAAACAGGAGAACCCGGAGGAAACCCACGCAAACGCGGGGAGGACATGCAAACACCGCACAGAAAGATCCCTGGCCCGGGAATCGAACCTGGGACCTTCTTGTTGCGAGGCAACTGTGCTATCCACTACGCCACCGCGCCGCCCTCCTGGATATTTTATTATCCAGGTTTATTTACAAAACTTTTAGGAAGGCTTTATATATTTATTTATAGGTTCATGGAATAAAAAATATAATTTTTCCTTATTTTGCAGCAGTTATAAAGTTTCCTTTTGTTAGTTTCTGAAACCGGTAAACTAAAAGTGTTTTGATAATGTTCCTGTGTTATCTCTGACACACACACACACACAAAATAATTAATTTTTTATCTTCTGTAGAATGATGTCACCGTTTGGAGGAAACCTTCAGTAGAGTTCAACGGTTTCCTGTGAGTTTGTGCTCTCAGTTTGTGATTTATTGTTACATTTTATACTAATTTACACAAATAAAGTTCTTCCTTCCTCATCCACTCCCTCCATCCCTTCCATCCATCCATCCATCCATCCATCTATCCATCCATCCCTGAGGGAAATTTACAAGTTGTTCTGCATAACGCAGAAGAAAGTGAAGTCTGTGTAATATTGCATACTTGTGCTTACTTTTCTTTATAGTGTGTAGCTTAAAGTGTCTATGTCCCGTCTGACACCGCACACTACACGTCTAATTAAAGCATATCAACTCTTAGTGAAAGAGGCCAGTGATGTCATTCTTCCATGCTTTTACCTGTTTCTCAGAGATTTATTAGGTTTTCAGCAGATCACTACTACATTTAGTTTATATTTTTATATTTATATTATTTTTTGGAGAGAAATGAGCAGACTCGTATCTTGCTACTGACCATGCTGCTGTAACACAAGAAATTCCCTCATGTAATCAATAAAGTCTATCTGTCTGTCTGTCTGTCTATCTATCTATCTATCTATCTATATATCTGTCTGTTTATGTATCTATCTCTGTCTGTGTCTATCTATCTATCTATCTATCTATGAGTATTGTGTTCTGCTTGCTCTGGGTTCACTCTCTCTCTCTCAACTCCAAGATTAGTCCTGGTGTGGTTCTGGTTCAGTCCTACTGGTTCAGTCCTGGTTTAGTCCTGGTACAAAAGTCAAAGAAAGAAGTTTTATTGTCCTTTTAACCATATATGACCGATCAGTATACAGTAGACAATGTTTCTTCAGGACCATGGTGCTACAGACAATAATTACATACAATAAGAACAGCAGATAAGGACAACAACACAAAGACATAGACACCGATTAACATTGGCATTGAGGTAGTTGATAGTGCAAAAAAAAAACCACTACACCATTGCTTATTGCATCATTCAATATATACCTGTTCAGTGATACAGCCCCTAATAATCTGGCGCACCTTATAGTCCCTAAAAATACAGTACTATGTTCAGGTTCTCAGCAGATTATGATCAGGTTTGTACCGTGTCCGTTTATTACCATTTAGTATTCAAATTATGTTCAGTTTTAATTATGCAGCAGATTATGAGCAGGTTCTCATCAGATTCTGAGCAAAATTATGAGTGGTTTCTTACTTATAGGTATAAAGTTGAGGGTTTGGTGATGGAGAAGCCTGGTCGGATTGTGGACTACATTCGTCCAGGACCATATCGCTTACAATGGGACAGTTTGATGACTACTATGGACATTATAGAAACTCTAGACAAGGTAAAAGACTTCTCTTTAAGCCAATGACATATAGGATGATTAAACGATCACCTGTTACATTGTGTGTGCACGTGTGTGTGTGTGCGCGTGTATGTGTGCGCGTGTGTGTGTGCGCGTGTGTGTGCGTGTGTGTGTGGGGTTCATGTTGCAGACATGCTGTGTGATGCGTTATACCACCGCCGGCCAGCTGTGGAACATTGTGGCTCCTCGAGAGTTTGTGGATTTCTCCTACACCACTGAATATCAGACTGGTCTTTTGTCCTGTGGTGAGAAATGTTTCCACATCATGTTAAACACCAGACAACATCTGCAGAAACCTGTGTTACTTTATCATAGCAACAGCCAATTCAAAGGGACAGCACACACACACACACACATTAGTACGAGGAGATGCAAGTTAGTTTACTGAGAAAATGTGTTAACATTTGTGTGTGTGTGTGTGTGTGTGTGTGTGTGTGTGTGTGTGTGTGTGTGTGTGTGTGTGTCAGGTGTGAGTGTGGAGCGAGAGCAACAGGAGCAGAGCATCAGCGTCAGAGGGTTTAATCATCCATGTGGTTGGTTCTGTGTTCCTGATGACAGCGGTGAGATCCATGCCCCCTGCAGTCTGCTTAGCGGGTACATCCAAACTGACCTGAGAGGCAAAATCCCACAGTCTGCAGTTGACGTTGCCATGGCAACCACACTAATCACCTTTTACTCTGACCTCAGACAAGCACTTGCAACCTAGACCTGTCTCTCGCTGTCTTTCTTAATCTCAATGTATCTATCTCTCTGTCTTGTCCCCCTCTTGCTCTTCCCCCCCCCCCTCTCTCTCTCTCTCTCTCTCTCACACTCTCTGACCCCTAGTCTATCTTTCACTTTCTTTCTCCCTAGTTCCACTTCTGTGTACAGAAAACACTTGGAACATTATATATTTTTATGAACTAGCATGATCACCTCACAACAATAAGGTCCCGGATTTGAATCCCTGGCCGGAAATCTGTCTGTCCTGAGTTTGCATGTTCTCCCCGCGCTTGCGTGGGTTTCCTCTGGGTACTCCGGTTTTCTCCCACAGTCCAAAAACATGATTGGGTTGTGCAGATGGTGATTGGTGGATGGGTGATTATAAATAGTCCATAGGAGTGAATGTGTGTGTAAATGGTTGTTTGTCTATGTGTTGCCCTGAGATGGACTGGCGACCCGTCCAGGGTGTACCCACGCCTCTCGCCCTATGTGTGCTAAGCCCTATAGGCGCAGCAGACCCCCATGACCCCGAATTAGGGAATAAGTTGGAAAGAAGATGAATCTGTAGACGGACATAATACAGTATATACACTTGGATAGACAGACAGACAGACGTCTACATTTGCAGCTTGTTTCTTAAAGGACCATTTATATTCCAAATATATATGAAATTTGATATTATTTATTTTGACATGTACAAAAACAATCAAGAAATAAAGGTATGATTACCGATGACATTTCACAAAACAAAACAAGTTAACATTTAACAATAAAAAAGATTTTTCAGGGTTTTTGTTATATAAATATACTGTATGAATATATGTAATAATGTTGCAGTGCTGATTTATTTTACTTTTTTATTCTCAAATGTGTCCATTATAATCACTCAGGATAAAACCATTGACCAAGTATTTACCCGAGGTGCTGATATTTCTGGTTTCTATAGCTTTTTCTCTGTAGTTATGAAGAGACATTGAGTTTTTGTTTCCTGCTATGAATCTAAAGTGTGTTATTACATCATGTTATTATTAAAATCAGTCAGATTAAAAAATTGTGTTTATGCTTCATTTTATCTGAGCGTTTTAAAAACGTTGATATCAAACACGGTGGAGTAGTGGTTAGCGCAGTTGCCTCACAATAAGAAGGTCCCAGGTTCGATTCCTAGGCCGGACATCTTTCTTTGCTGAGTTTGTATCTTCTCCTTCCACAGTTCAAAAATATGTACATTAGGTTGATTGGTGATTCAAAATTGCCCGTAGGAGAGTGTGTGTGTGTGTGTGTGTGTGTGTGTGTGTGTGTGGTCCTGCAATAAACTGGCGATCTGTCCAGGGTGTACCCTTGTCTCTTGCCCTGTGTGCGCTGGGATAGGCTCCAGAAAAAACCCCAGTGACTCTGAATTAGGGAATAAGCGGGTAAGAAGATGAATGAATGAATGAGTATAAGATGGGCAACATGGCACAACTGACTGATTTCTACATTTTCACATCATTTTATTTATGTTTATTAATTTTTAAACTAAATGTTATTTCTTTATAATATCTGTTATTCTAAAACTGCCTAAACGAGAGAGAGAGAGAGAGAGAGAGAGAGAGAGAGAACCAAAATATGACATGTTTATGTTTACGTTACATGGTGTAGTTAGCATAGCACAGTTGCCTTATAAGAAGGATCCAGGTTCGATTCCACAGTTAAAATACATGTACATTATGAGTGAATGTGTGTGGTTGTTACAGTTTGGCATTTGGCAGATGTTCTTATCCAGAGTGATTTTTGATTTGGTCCAATTGTGGGTTAAGGGCCTTGCTCAAGGGCCCGCAGTGGTTGCTTGGTGGAGGCTACCACTTCCCACTAGGCTACCAATTCCCACGTTGTTTGCCTATGTGTGGCCCTGTGATGGACTAGTGACCTGTCCAGGGAGTACTCCTGCTTCTCGCCCTATGTGCGTTGGGATAGGCTCCAGCAGATGAATGTATGAATGAATGAATGAATGAATGAATGAATGAATGTATGAATGAATGAATGAATGAATGAATGAATGAATGAATGGCATGTCTTTAACCTGTAGATGGAGCTGTAGATGTGATTATTCATGTGGAGAAACTGTTAAAAAAAAAAATAAAAAAAAAATAAATAAATAAAAAAAAGGATAGTTCTGTGTGGGAAAATTGATTTAAAGACAAGTCTAAATTTGCATTATAAGGTCACCGAAAACGTAAAAAAGATGCGGGTATTAAAAAAAAAAATAAACCAAAAAAACCTTGTTTTTCAAGAGAAGCATTCGGCTGGTTAGACCCGACTGGTATTTGCGTCATTGATTGGATTGTTGAGATGTCACTCAATACCTGGCAACCAATCGTAGACATGAAATCTGTCAGCTCGTACAGATGGGAAATAAATACCGCGTTATGGATGTATTTCAGTACAGGCTAGCTCAGCAGCGGTTAAATGTCAATGAATAGCTATACAACATGACAAAACCAACAGTATTCAGTGATTAATTCACCGGATAACTTATAGAACTACCCAACTACCAACTTTTAGACGTTCATCCGTTAACATAACCAGCTACTTGTAAGTACAGAGACGTTACACGACATTTTTTGTATACTGTAAATTAAACAAACTAAACCGAACAATATTTACCCTCATTTATTTACCCTCAGCATTTACCTATTGCACATGTTTACCTATATGCTAGTAAAGTAATAGTTAATTGGTAGTTAAAACGCCTGTCAGAATCGGAAGTGTGGGTAAACTGGTTAAAGACCAAATCGCTTCCTTTTTGCTACCAAGTGCACTGCTTTTAGAGTAGTGCACTTGCTACTTGTACTTGATGTACGCTAAAACTAGGGAACGACGGGAAGCCTAGGGCGCCAATTTGTATTTGTTCCTTTTTTTTCTGGAGGTTTTGTTAATCCAACCGTTAATTGGATTGTAATTGATTTAAAAGTAATAAGTTAATTAATATATAAAGCAACAATATTAATTATTAAGTAAGATAAAATTTCTACCATGTTTCACTAAAAACTAAATTAAAAAATTACACAAAACACGATTGTTCTTCAGAAATGCAAAACTATACAAAAATACCTATTTTAAATATTTACCAATAATTAAATATATTGATAAGTGGGGCCGGAGGCATAGTTGTTAGTATGGCCACCTGGTCAATATGGTCCTGGGTTCGATTCCTGGGCAAGGGGTCTTTCTGTGTGGAGTTTGCATGTTCTTTTTAGGCTTGCATGGGTTTTCTCCACGAACTCTGTTTTCCTCCCACAGTCCCAAAACATGTACATTAAGTTGATTATGTAAGTGTGGCCCTGCAACGGACTGGCAACCAAGTGTACCCCTGCCTCTTGCCCTATGTACGATGGAATAGGCTCCAGAAGACTCCTGTGACCCCATATTCTAGAATAAGCAGCTTAGAAGTTGAATGAATGTTCATCTCTCTGGATGATCTGGACTTACACTCTCAATTGTCAGTTAAAGCAACACATCTAAATTTCAGCCATTTTGACACGCACTCTTATCTAGAAGGACTTTTATCTTATTTCTGCAACTGAGAAATTGTGGGTTAAGGGCCTTGCTTTTGGTTTATTTTTGGTTTATTGGTGTGTGTGCTCTGATGTCATTGGTTCAACAGATAATCTAAAAATACATTTGTTGGAAAATATCAGTATCTGTAAAGTATTATTGAAAATCATTCTTGTACCTCATTTATGATGAGGTTGATCTTTCTTGCATCATTCAGCAAGAATTTGTATGAACTAAGTGTGTGTGTGTGTGTGTGTGTGTGTGTGTGTGTGTGTGTGTGTGTGTGTGTGTGTGTGTGTGTGTGTGTG
>JAOTRA010103756.1:0-10961 GCA_026260255.1 Pseudolaguvia tuberculata
ACACACACACACACACACACACACACACACACACACACACACACACACACACACACACACACACACACACAAATAACTAGATTATCCTTAAACAGCTGCTGAAAAAAGTCATGTAAAAAAAAGGGCTGTTTATGACCATATATGGGCAAAGGGGCGGAGCGTCCCCAAAAGCTTTCCCGTGTCCTGATCTCACTGTCCAGTAATGTAAAAAAAATTATAATAAACTCCAGTGAGACAGACACAGACGTGTGTGTGTGTGTGTGTGTGTGTGTGTGTGTGTGTGTGTTTTAGCTGAAACAGAGACAGATGTTGATGTTAAAGAAGAGTGGGATCCTGGGTAATGTAAACCGTCTGTGCAGTGAGAATTCTGACCGAGGTCGAGCTGGAGCACAATGAAACCCCTTGGGGTATTTGGGGTGGGGGGCGGGGGGGTTGGCAGAGAGATTTTGAGACAAAACAAGAGAATGGGAGTGTGTGTGTGTGTGTGTGTGTGTGTTTCTTACTTGATGTTATTCCTGAAATGATCCTCTGCTGGGTTCTTCACCGTGCAGCTGTTCAGCAGCCAAACATCTGCATTGGACGGGTCGTCTGAAAGGACACAGAGGCGAGGAGATAAGACTCATTTCATCAGGTCATATCAGACCCAAACCTGTTCCTCAGAGGAATTCTGGGATATGGACAGACAGAGCTGCAGGTCTACAGTGATGCATCATGGGAACTTTGCAGCTATTCATTTTTTAAAACTTTCAGATCATTAAATCCAGACTCCAAATAAATGACTGACACACACACACACACACACACACACACACACACACACACACACACACAGTGTTGATGCTAGAGTGCTGGGAAGTACCGATGTGGGGCAATGACCCTCCCGCCCCTGTTATTCTGCAGACAGAGACAGAAAGACAAGTGCCAAGAAACCAGTTTGCAACACAGGGCCAATTTTACACTGCTGATTTCCTGTAGATCTTCATCATCAGCACACACTCATTATACAAACATCTCCAGACAACAAAGCCCTGATCTGATCTGGGACTAAGACAACAACAAAACACACACACACACACACACACACACACACGTGTTTACAGGGGATGGAAAAAAGGAGCTATACAGACAATAATGGACTGTAACCAACATTGCAGTATTCCCCAGTCCAGTAGGTGGCAATGATGTACAAATTCAAGCATCACATGCTCATGATTCTTTCGCGGCTGTCACTTGTGGGCGTGGCCAAATCGATTCGCCTACAGCTGTGATAAAACATGTCACTGTGATATTTTGTTTCATTTCAAGCTAACATCACTGCTGTTTCCTTGTCTGGTTATCACCACAGGTCACATGATCAAATTCAACATGGAGGAGGATTTCATTTATAATCCGGATGATTACATTATATAGACGAGACCTTATTACCGGTTGGGCGGTGTGTAGTAATTAACTGTAGCCGAGAATGATTCAGCCCGTCGTCAACCCTAAATATGATTGAGACAGACTGCTGCCCCCTGCTGATCAGGAGAGTTCATCTCTGCGATAAAAGCGTAGCTGCTGTGACACCGGCAGGTCACCTCCAGGGTCAGACCAGTTCACCAACACAAATCAGTCTGGAGACTGGAGGCCGCTTCCCCTTACATGAGACTCAGCTTTATTTTCCCTTCATTTAGTAAAACTGTTTACAGCAGGCGGCGATGGGAGGAAGCCAGAGCGCCGAGGGGGAAAAGTTAAATATATATAAATAAATCGAATCATGTAAGAACGGGGGACAATCAGCCGCTGATTAACCCCGTCATTAGTGGAGGTAGAGAACACTCGTAAACTGGAGCTAAAGCAAAAACAAGCAGGCACTTCTGGGAACGTCCGTGAATCATTAGTGGAGCCAACGAATGAGAGGAAATAACAGTCAGAGTTTTATATGACAATTAAAGGTTTCCGCTGCAAAGACATCCACATCTGAATACTTTCCATCCGGAAAGAAATGAATCAATAATACAAAAATAATAATACTGTCTGACGTCAGACAGAGGAGAAGAAAAACTGCGTGAACATTAACACGGATCTCATGCTAGTTTGTTGTCAGTGTAAAATGTGACAGTCTGTTAAAAATGGTGGAACTGAAACATGTGAAGTTTACATAAGGACATGAGAGTATTTACACACAAACACACTCAAGTCCACCAACTCAAACCAGTTAAATATTGAGAAATGCATGAAACATTCTATTATTACGCCTGAAGGCCTGAAGCAAAAACACACACACACACACACACACACACACACACACACACACACACACACACACACACAGTAAGTGTTGTCTCAAGTATCCCAGCTGCCTTTGTCTCTGTCTCTTATAAGGAGTAAAAGCAACCCGAGTCCTTACACTGAAATATAGCTCCCAAGGGACAGAGACATTTAGCACACACACACACGCACACACACACACACACACACACACACACTTCTGGTTTTCATTGGGGGCCCTTACTATTTAGCCCAGTAGGGGTAGCTGCGTTTTAAACACTAGTTACAGAAAGTTCTGGTCCACAATTAAGTCCATTGCGAATCACACGGGAGAGACAGAGACGGCAAGATGGATGGATGGATGGATGGATGGATGGCATTGATATAACAGGCGTTTGGAGAAATGATACTGAGGACAAGAAGATGGATGGATAGATAACTGGATGGAAAATTAGGTAGAGATGGTGATGATTCTCTGGAGGCAGGAGCTCAGGAGCAGCTGATCAATGAATGGACAGAATGTGTAGACAGACCTATGGCAGGTTTATTCTAAAGTCAGATAGACAGATTAATGAAGGGATAGATGGAGATTTAGATTAGATTAGTCAGGTGAGACCAATCTATGTATGTCTGAGAATTGCAGTCCACCATTCAAGCCTGCGTCTTCTACCCCAATCTTCGGAGTCTATTAATAAAGGAGGAGCTGGACACCGACCTATATGTATCCACAGACAAAATGATAGAGACATTATAGACAAATGACTGGGACAGACCGGACAATTTTTCTATGGCTTTATACCCTCCTGATCTCCAGCAGCTCCACCTTTGAAATAGGCAATGATGGATAGACAGATTTGTATCTATTGACCATCATAGTCTAGAGACAAAGAGAAGAATGAATGATGGTCAACACGTGAATGGCGGAAATACGTTTGAATTGTGATGCAGTGGTGTAGTGGTTAGCACGTTTGCCAGGCCGCAAGAAGGTCCTGGGTTTGATTCTCGGGCCGGGAATGTTCTCCCCATGATTGCATGGGTTTCCTCCGGGTAATGCGGTTTCTTCCGACAGTCAAAAAAACAAATCAACATTAGATTGATTGCTCTAAATTGCCCATAGGAGTGTGTGCGTGTTCATCTATGTGTGGCCCTGCAATGGACTGGTGACCTATTCAGGGTGTAGCTGTGCCAGTCATCCAGCGCTGGGATAGGCTCCAGCAGACCCCCATTACCTTGAACTACACTCTTAACCATAGACCTGAACTTTGGGGATGCAGGACACCATGTTCTATGTTCTGTTCCCTTTGGAAGTCAGGAGTTGAACGGTACACGTTCTTCACGCTCGGTTCATCCAAAAACAAAAAGGCGCAGACGGAAAACAAACGACGGGAGGGATGGCCAATAAAAATCACGTGAGCACTTTTACGAGGACAATAGAATTGCTGCTGTTTTTCTACGAGCGCTTGTTAACTAGTCATCAGGGCTTCGGTTGGGAAATGAAACGTCTGCCAGGAGTATCACTGGTCTGCTGTTTACTCAAACTCAACTTTATGAGGAACATCATAATCATCATCACACCTTAAATCACTTCACCAGCCTCGATCTCCCTCAGGGTTTACAGAGAAAACTCTGGAGGGGTGCGAGGGGGTTTGCTGTGCTGCCTTCAATTTTGGATTAAAAGATTTTTTTGTAGAACTTTAAACCCAATGAAAACAAACTGAAAGCAGAAATGATGAGGGTTTTTTTCTTGTACATCCATTTGGAAAGGTTCTCATCAGTTCAGCAGCGATTTTATTTTTATAAAAGTAACATCCCACTTGCAAACCTACAAATTCCGGGGAAAAAACTTGCATCATTAAAATAAACAAACACCAATAGAAGAAAAGACGTAAAAACCTGTGCTCCGTGAGAACATCGTGCCCCAAGTAAAACTCGGCCATGTTTATTTGGCTGGTTCTATTTATTATGGGAAGGAAGTGTATTTCGGAAGCAGCAGGCAACACGGCAGCTCAGTCTGTGGGGTACGACGCTGAGAAATGAAGCTGTCAAAAGAAGGCTGTGAACATAGAGCACCACTGGAGACAAACGATCCAAAAAAGGGGGTGTTGGGGGTGTTTTTGTTTGTTTTGTTTTTAAGAGCTGCGGTGTGTAACCAGGACGCAAGGGGTAGGGGACAGGTGTTCGGCACCTCTCAGCTTGAAGCAGGTGGGGGGAAAACTCACAACGGGATACACCACCGCAAGCGAGGATGAGAACCGAGATCTGGCACGGCATCAAGATTAACTGCCAGGTTCCAAGACACCGGGAAGCGGGGAAGGGGAAGAGTGGGAGGAAAAGACCTCTGCTTTTTTCGGGATTAATCCCTGTACCTGTACCCACATGATACAGGGATCAACAATTACCTGTGTAACACACCTGGAGGCTGGAGCAGAGACGGAACTGCATGTCTCATTGATTCTGGTGGTTTCATTTTTTAAAGTTAACTTACTGGTGAAACAGCAGAGTCAAGGTGGTAGCCACCAACTCCAGATATTACTAGGCTCTGAACTACAGAGGAGCTTAGATCTTCGTCTCTTTATTAACGCTATAACGAGGCAGCATGCCAAACACTGTGGACTGGACTGTTCAGTGGGTTGAGGTACAGAACATGAGAACTGTAGAAGGTTCCAGAAACACAGCTGTACCGTGTAAATCAAGGGATAAAACTGCCGCAACAACAGCAAGGGCTACGTGGCAGAACATCCAGACCATCACCAACTACATGACATCCTCACCTGCTTGTGACACTGACGTCTCCTTCCCAGATCCAATTCTACACAAGGTTTGAAGAGCAGAACAACGAGGAAGCCCACCCCTCCTCCCAGAGACTTTAATGAAGTAGCTCTTGGTTGTTTTGTGTAATCCGGTGTTCTGTAGAACCATGGGGTTCTGTATCTGCTAATTACCCAAGGTGACAAGGAACAAGATGGTAAACTGATAGAATGACAATGAAAAATCCTTAATAAACGAATAGATTCGAAGCAAAATCAGTGAGCCAAGAAAAAACTTCCTCTAAAGAAGACCCAAAAGAGAAAACCCCAGATTGTTGGGAAATGAACAGCCCTCACTCCAATAGAGAGATTAGGAAGAGCCTCCAGCCTGTCACTAATCCCAAGGGATTTAACACATGATAAAAACAGACCTGCTCTCCTTGCATGTAAAGGAAAATGAAACCCTGCTGTAGATACACATCTGTAACCACAGGGGGGAAAATGGTAGCTCAGTGGTTAATATGTTGGACTGTGAACCGCTCTGGATAAGGACATCTGCCAAATTCCAGAAAGATAAGTGTAATGAAGGTACAGATGTCAGCATGGAAGAGGATCAAACAGAAGGTGGCATGAAGGACGCACAGCCCGTGGATGTTTTGAGGAACCTTAGAAATGAGACCGTTTGTTAGATAAGAGGTCACAGTTAAGAATTAAGACTTATCAAGGTACTAATGACAAAACTACAGGTTCCTGATGAAGTTCTCTGGATGAGGGATGTATGAAATGGATAAAGAAATATTTAAAAAAAAAGACTGGATGGCAGATATATTACAAAAGACATATCTCACCAGGTATTCGATCATAAGATGGAAAAAAAAAAAAAAAGGTAAACTGGTAGATGGAGATTCTGTGCTAACCAATAAACCAAAAATCAACAGCAAACACTTTACACACATGTGAGACACAAAAGATGAAGAGACACATGTGAGACACAAGACCATGAAGAGCAAGAAGCATCTGGGACACGGCTGCGTCGGCAGAAAAATTAGCACTAATTCGCTAGTGTTTGCCCTCAAGGCCTGGTACAATATTCCAATCTGTGGGCTCTAACCCTTGCACAGTTTAGCAGCTACCAGAAAAGCTCACGTCCCTCAGGTAAAAGCCTAGAGGTTTATGAAAACATGACCTGAATCCACTGAACACAAACAAGCAAGTTGAAGTCTGTAGTTGTTCTAAACATTCCAAACAATGCAGACAGCCATAGAGAGGGTCTGGTGTTGGAAAATGTCACATGCTTACGGTCAGTGAACATCTGTGCGTGCAGCCATGTGATTATACAAATCTATTGACATAGATGACACCGGGGAGCCGTGGACATGATGCACGACATGGCGCCTATGAAAAGGACATAATTAGAGTCGCTTAACAATGCGAGAGACTGAGAATGATGGACATAATGGTAGGTCTGTTGTCACACTGTAGCCATGTTTTACTTTAATAAGCGGCACATGACGACGCTAAAAGGAGGCGCATTGTCCAGGAGGAAACACGTTCACCTCGAGGCACAGAAATGGGAAAAGCTGCTCGAGACCGCGGGATGACTCATGGCCACAGAGGCAGCCGCTGAGACAACGGCAGGCATTAACGCAGACGAAAAAGCTGACTTGACTTTAAAACAAGACAAACAATTGGGATTATTTCAGGCTAAATGGGGAAAGTCTCAAAGCGGGAGCTCGACAAAGGTTCCTTCAGTGTGCACAAACACACCAACAGACACTCGGACTGCTCCTGACACCCGTTCTCAGAGATCACCTTTGTGTGGTAAAGGTCCATCCACACTAGCAACCTTTCACACCCTATAGTGCACCAGCAGACACCCATGACCCCAAATTAAGGAATAAGCGGGTTAGAAGATGTACGAATGATTAATAACTTAAGTTTATTTTAAAGCAAAGATGAAGAACAAGAGTGCAGCTAAAGCAATTCAGGTTTAATAAACAACTAATGTTTTGTTAGTCAGCGTCGCTCAGTAATGGCAGTTTAAAAAAAAAAAAAAACATGATTGTTTTCATTGCTTTTCATTTCCTGGCGTCAGATAATTTGGCGTTAAACAAAAACACACACAAAGATATTTGTGCATTCTCACCCAGGGACCATTAGTGCAATTGATGGCTTCTGTGCAAGGGTTTTTTCCCTCTAATCTATTAGGGACTGTGTAGTAGAGACGAGATTAAAATGATGGTGTTTATGGACAATTTGCATTTTCTATTCATGTGACTGGAATAAAGATCCTGCTGATTTCAGTCAATTTACACATCGATGGCTTATATATGTAAATTCGGCAGCTGGACAATTTACCTGCCGTAGTTATAACTTGGTACTAAATTTGTATCAACCTGTACAGCTTAAAGAAATCATAAAGATTTCTGCAACATCCCTAAGTCCAAAACGTCGTCCACAACTCATTCATCGATTCAGAAGAGATCGATTCATCGCTCCACAACATTCAAAAAAGTTTAAAAAAAAAAACCATCAGAAAGCAGAGTAAACTGCATTGCAGGACTATGAGCCAGGAATGGCCATCAATATTTAAATACCTGGAGGATCTGCTCATTTTGTCAGGTGGGGAAATATTCAGCTCTCGTCAGTAATCCATCAAGACCTGAGGTGATGGGAGTAAAGACAGGAAGTAGCTACAGGCAATTCCTTAATCTATTCGGTCATTACATTTCAACCAGGAACTCAGATGTTATTGGCACATGGACACTGAGGAATTTTTTACTACAGCACAAGCACCTCAATTAGGAGTTCGGACGCTGGGGAGAGACACCAAGGCACCACGGCTGAGGGCTCGGATTAATCGCCAACATGACCTGAAGAAAGGAAAGGAAGAAAAGACGGGGGAGGATGGCTTACACTTTATTCCAAAGCCCCGATCCGGAGCATTTTCCTGAACCTGTATGTGACTCGATTCTGTTAAAAGGAATTAAATTCAACAGCATTCTACAAACTGCTTGCAAAACAATCAATCATAATTTCCTGGACCCCAGCAGAGTCGTTCCCCCCATATTCCTTACGCAGAACATATATATCCTCCAGACGTGATGGCTGAGGTGATTGTGTCCTTAAAGTCTCCCCATCCCCCCTGCAGGGTGAGAAGAAGGGAGCTCGTCCAGGGCAGTCTGGAGGACGAGGACTGAAGACGATGTCTGCATTTTTATGATCTCTCCGCTCAGTTTGCAATAAAACGTTTTGCTTGGGAAAATAATGACTGACTATGAAGATGCAGCTTCTCCTAAAGTTACCTGGTCCACACCACCGTCACTCAGTCTGCAATAGCTATATTCAGGACATGTTTGGGACAAAGACCGCTTCAGTTCTGGGAATGATTTTGGCTACATCACTGCTCAGGAACTCGGAATTCATCTTCTGCACTCTTTTTTTATTACACAGCTTTTTGAATAAACTCCCACATTATTCACTCCATCAACAGTGAGGACAAGGACAAACAGGGACAAACACGAGTTAACTACAAAACATCCAGAGAAAAGAACGAAAGTGTGTGTGAGAGAGAGAGAGAGAGAGAGAGAGAGAGAGAGAGAGAAAAAAAATGGTGGGGATATTAATAGATCCATTTCCCCACCCACTGTGCAGACGGGAGGAAGCAGGACATGGCACACTTTTATTGGCAGAAATCCCCGAGCTCTGGTAGTTGCGATTTGCAGGACGACAAAAGGTGACTGGGGACACCAATTTGGATATGAGGTCACGTCGACTAAAGAGACTGCTCAAATGTTCACCCCATGCAAATGTCCTGGAGGTTAATTACGGAAACTGCATTCTGAAGTTGTATATCATGTGCATGTTGGCAACAACCTTGAATTTTAACCTTGTATGTAAGAGGACATTGATCTGGTTTGGACTGGTCCGATTTAATATCAAAATTGCAGCTGTAATACTAGCCGTAACAATCCTCGTTTATCGGTCAAAGAAGTACATGTAGGACCTAATTTAGCATGGGATCGGAAAGTGTCACCAATGCAGAGTATGGCGAAACTGTTCTAAAAGAAACACATGGGAAACCTGGGGTTGAATCAGTAAAGAAACCCAAACGAGACTTTTGAGCACTGATTGAGTTTCTCTTTATAGTTTCTCTACAAAGTGCATGTAATGGATAGCATATGTACACAGCTAAGTAAGGAGTTGTCCAGATGTCTCTGGTCAAGGAATTGAGACTTTCTGCATGGTAGAACGAGCTTGGTTTGGTGCGTCTCAGGTCTTCAAACCTTTGGGTATTAAAAGGCGAGACTGTAGGGAGAACAGACACCGTGAAACTAATGGACAACAGCTGTCCTGCAACTCCTCTACTGTCAAGTGCTAGAACAGGACAACACTGTAGGCTAGGAAAAGATCTCTCTGGAATGTGTCCGGGAATGCCAAATTCGGCAAGACCTCCTTGACGTTGCACATAAACCCAATCGTTTGGACCCAATTGTGTGGGTCTGCACCATCCTCCAGTAACCCTGGAAGACCAGGCAACAGCTGCGTTTTATAAGTGACCATGAAGAATAAAGTAGGGATTAGAAGTGGAACAATTCCAGGCACAAGTGTGCAGTTTAGAAAAGCAGATGGAGGAGAGAGGAAAAAAAAAAAAAACACCAAGGAGACGCACTTGCCAACCACTGGCACCACTGCTGCGGAGATGCTTCAGTGCCATGATGGTACACATTTCTGCTACACAGAACTGAAAGCTATAATCGATGTCTGTGATTCATTCTGAATCTTCAAGATGGAGATGAAAAGCAGGTGGAGAAGAAGATGGAAAGAAGTCAAGGGAATTTAAGTCACACAGCATGTCATTCTGACTGATCCGATATGTAGAAAATAAATAGAAAATCACAAGGCCATGTCCATGGCTTTAACATCTAGAAGATCTCCTTACAGATACCTGCAGAGATTGTTGTTATTATTTGGATTAGGAATATTTCTTGAAATTGAGAATCTATAGCCAGTTCATACACACAAAAAAAAATTATTCTTAAATGCAGATGATACAAAACCTGGCAATGAGGGTCACCTTGAGAAAGACGTTATGAAAACAATCGCAATTCCAATAAAATATCTCTCTCCTGACAACCCAATCGTCTTTCTCGCTAGGACAAGGTGGCGATCCACAGGCGTCTCACAGGTCACACCGGAGATAGAAGAAGCAAAGATTAGGTCCCGTATCTGCTTTCATCTCTGGGCATGACCATCATGTGTCCTTTTAAAATTCATGAATTCCTGAAGCCAGCGTGATGCTAGCCACAGACTGCAATTTACAGCAAAAATAAAAATGGAGGTTCTGAAAGCTCTCCATTCAGTCAGAAAGTCCACTGCTATTACTCTCTTACTCTGTTAGTAAAAAAACAGAACAACAAGGAACCTTGCAGGAACCGTTATGGACACTGTAGGAAGGTGTGGATAGATTGATGGATAGTCACACAAGAGGAGATTTTATCCAAGGAGCTCATCTCATCCAATTCTATAGCAGGAGCGCCGAGAAGCTCCAATCTGCTTTATCGTTCTATGAGAACATTTAGTAGAACCCTCAGGGTTCCACAATGGTGTCTCACAAACGCCAGCAAACGAAAGAAAATATAGACGAAAAGAATAAAATACATTAAGGGGAAAAAGAGAAAGACTGTAGCGGTATGCATGAATAACGGTACCTGGGTAAAACCACACAAAAATGCGAGGTTACAAAATGATTGGCGATGTTCAAGAAAGAATTCTAGAACGGCGCGGTGGCATAGTGGATAGCACAGTCGCCTCACAACAAGAAGGTCCCGGGTTCGAATCCGGGATCTTTCTGTGCGGAGTTTGCATGTTCTCCCCGCGCAAAAACATGGATGGGTGATTGTAAATTGTCCATAGGAGTGAATGTGTGTGTGAATGGTTGTTTGTCTATGTGTGGCCCTGAGA
>JAOTRA010103766.1:0-10961 GCA_026260255.1 Pseudolaguvia tuberculata
GTGTGTGTGTGTGTGTGTGTGTGTGTGTGTGTGTGTGTGTGTGTGTGTGTGTGTGTGTGTGTGTGTGTGTGATTTCCGTCTCTACCGTGGGTTCTGATAACATTCTATGAAGTTATAGCTTTTTCAAAGGCGTTAGTTTAAAAAGAAAACCAAGCATTGACGGTGAAGGTTCCCCCCCCCCCCTTGCAGAAGCAAAGAGGGTTAAGGGTCGTTTTTATGGGCTTGAACCCCTGACCTTTTGATTAGTAACCTCAAGCGTTAACTGTTGGCCAACCGATGCCCTAGTGGTTCTGGATTGACTTTGATGTAATGGTCTGTGTATTGGTTCCTGTCCCTCCTCTGTTGTTTTTTGGTTTTGTCGCACTGTTCCCAAAATTTGCTATTTAAATATTGATTCTAGATAACAGTCTATCACACACACACACACACACACACACACACACACACACATTTTACATGCTAATTCACACTAATTTACTTTTCAGGTATTACAACTCAGTAGGCAGGTTTCCAACAATCCGCTGAACACAAATTAGTAAATGTTGGGCTCAACTTTAGAGGAACACAGAAGGAAGCTGAGCCCACCCGATACTGGGCTGGGCCCCACCTCTCCATCTAAGAGGGACAGTTAGATGGGAGTATATACTGCATATATATATATATTATATTATATTATATTATATTGCAGGAATATATACTACCATTATACTGCATGTCCCTCCTCTGTACATGTCCAAACCAACTAAACCTAGCCTCCCTCACCTTGTCTCCAAAACATCCTACATGCGCCGTCTCTCTAATAAACTCATTTCTAATCCTGTCCATCCTCGTCACTCTCAATGAAAATCTCAACACGTCACCAATAAACATAACCAATAAATGGTATCAAAAATAATTCTTTCAGATTTATGCTCATTCCTGACATCCTCCCACCCAACCTCCAATTACCACAAAATCAGCAGACATCAGCATTTTTGTATTGTTACACTATTATTTCCAGCAAAATATTTTCTATTGCTACCGTAATCTTTTCTCTTTCTGTCCTACAGAGGACGATACCTTCGCTATCCAGCATGAACACACCAACAAATGCATCCTGGCTCAGGACGGCTCTTTGACACTGGGTAACTGTACATCGACTACAGCCCGGTCATGGAAGTGGGGCTCGGGACATCGGCTCTTTCACACAGGATTATCCGCCTGCCTGGGCTTAGACATTCTGACCAAAACGCTGTCTCTCACCAGCTGCTCCAACGAGGCCATTTTGGAATGGCGCTGCTATGAGGGATACATCATCACCACCTTTCAGATGAGGTTAGGCGTCACCTCTAACGAAACGGTGACTGCAAAGCGGGATGCCACGGACACCTGGAGAACGGAGGGTACTACAGACAACATCTGCGAACAGCCGTACCAAAGTAAGAGACACCGACGGGTCCATATCAGAATTATTGCTCCCATGTGAAATGAAATAACCATAATCAAGCGATTATTTTGAGCATGGTCATAATGGTTTCCAAAATATTGGAATACAGTCAATATTTTGGGGAAAATACCAGCATGCATTCTCTTCCTGTCAAAACAGAAACTTTGGTGCACTCCTCTAACATTTTAATCTGCCCTCTCAGTTCCTTGGGGCATTTTTTTTTGGCTTTTTATTTTGGTTTTATCTGGCTTTTTCAGCTCATCTTGTCCTGTCCAACGAAAACAATCCTCAGAGGTCCATTTATATAAAAATAAATAAATAATGTCTGAACCTCTTGCCAGAAAGGGAAGTAGATTTCGGTCTAGAAAATCTTGGAATATTTTATGATGCTTATTATTTTCGCCAGCAACACAGAGAGCCCTTTTTATTGACAATACAAACAGTCGGTATGAAATAAAGGACAATAATGCTTGGTATTGCCCTTATTTACCCCCAACACCAAAGCCAAAGTCTAGATGTGTAATAAAAATAATGGCATTACGTTGCTGGTATGTTGGTATGATTTCTCTGGTTAAAACCTACACATGGTTGGAATGACCATTGCCAACACTAACATCGGCATTCCAGCTTTTTGCTCGCGTTCAGCTGGGAGCCAGAAATCTTGCTGAGCAATGGAGAATGAATTATTTATTTTAGTATGAGGAAGAAACTGAGTGAAACCGGATTCAAAAGGGAACTAATCCTGTAATCTATCTGTCTCTAAAGGGAGGGGATCTTTGGACTCTTGATCTTTATTTTTCCTGTACTTGCATATCCTTTTTCTTTCTTTCTTTTCTTTCCAAAAACGTTGGTTTCTGTTTTAATTTTGATCTGATAGTGAATCTGAAGCCTGTAATCATTTTGACAGAATTAATTCTGCTCATGAACAGAATTAGAATGTGGGGGTAAAGGATGGATGGATGGATGGATGGATAGATGGATAGATGGATGGATAGATAGATAGACAGATGGTTTAATAGATTTATTAAACAGTCTCTGGGTAAACAAGCTGGTTCTCAGAAACGGGTTTATTGTAATCCAATTTAAACAATCATCCACACACACACACACACACACACAAACACACACACAGACAGTACACACTCTCTGTAAGAAACCCTTGTGTTTTTGTGTTTTAGCCCTTCACACCAGTGGAGGTAATTCTAACGGTGCCCCCTGCACATTCCCCTTCCTGTACAATTACACCTGGCACCACAGCTGCCTTCACCCTGACGAATCACACACTCACAGCTGGTGTTCCACAACCGAGAACTATGACAAGGATCTGAAATGGGGAAACTGTCTGCAGTACGGTGAGCTCACATTATTGACATTTATTTTGTTTTAAAAGCATAGATGGTGGAATAAACATGGTGCCAGACTCCTTTCTGATTGGCTGGTCAGTGTGCTCCTATAGCTTTTCTCATATGTGCACGTTATAGTGTCAGCCCAGCTTTCGGTGTTACTGCCTCACGGTTTATTTTCAACATTCCAGAGACGAGCAACAGTAAGAGGTATTTGCAAGAGGTTCAACCTCCTGCAAATATGCACTGAAGGCTGTAGTTTCTTTCCTGGGGCTCCAGGAAAAAGGGGTTTTGTGTGGGATTTTTTTCCTACTAAATGTTATTGTTGTTTTTAGTTTTACAGCATATCCACTCTAGTAAAACTTCAGAACTATTTTACTTTGGAAAGACGGTTCCTATTCACAAAATGTACTTGTTCTTATGGTGGCCATTTTGGATTTGATGGAAAACTAGTTTCAATGATGTATCATTAGAAAGTCCATAATGTAACCACTGATTATAGAACCACCTTAACCACTAAGCCACAACTTTCCACTTACTAATGTTGATGTTGAATGGTTGCTAAAATGGCAGCCACTCATCGTCAGTTGACGATCCAAGAGGAGTGACAGTAGCGGTTGCAACCGAAGCGATTGTTGAACACATTGTCAGGAATATCGCACAATAAATATTCTGAGCACAGCTTTAATGCACACTGCCAACACCAAATCTCTTCTCCTGGAAAGAAAACAGAACGTTGCTTTGGAACGTTAGTTACATTGACAGGTCTTATGATGGTCTATTGATGATTTTATGGTGCAACAATTGGAGACTTGCAGCCATAAAATACTGTATGATGCTTTTTGATGAGGGTTTCCAGAAGTCGAATAAACTGGATTACCTGATTACTTCCCTGAACCTGGATGTTATCCCTTCATATAAATTTGTACCAGTGCTGTATTAATGTCTCTCTCTCTCTTTCTCTCTGTTTCCATTCCACTGATTTAACATGGGTCTGTCTCAGAGGAGGGCTGTGCTACATTATGGGATGGCCCCTTCGACGGTCGATGTTACCAGGTGGTTTCCACAGCCATGGTTACCTGGCATGAGGCAAGGGATGCCTGCCGTAGTCAAGGCGGAGACTTGCTCAGCGTAGCCAATCCTCAAGAACTGCAGAATTGTAAATATGCTAATACTCAAACAAACCCGTTTTTTTTTTTCATAATGTCTAAAAAATAGTTTTAATAGTGATTACTGCTGAAATAATCTATTGTTTGAGCATGTGGTTTCTGAATTATTTTATTATAAAAAATATTTGAACACTTAGTTATATGGTGTATAATATTAGCAACGATTTAAAAGCACATAGTCTGAAATGTCTGTGGTTTTAATATATTAATTTTATTTAATTCGATATACTCGAACACTATTCCAGAGTGACCATACCCATGTACATCAGAAAGACTGTTGAAGTGGAAAAACTCGAGTCCTGATCCTGACTCAATCCCACTAAAACACTTTTGGGATAAACTGAAACACTGACTGACCTTCCCAGACTTCCTCACCGCAACGTTAGTGTCTGATCACATTAATACTTCTGTGACTGAATGGACACAAATTCAGTCACATAAAACAATCTAGCCTTAAGTCTTTTTTTAATTTGGACGTTATTAGGAAGAATGAGAAGGATCTAGAATTAAAAAAACAAATCAATAAAATTGTTTGGATGTATGGATGGAAAAGACTGGCAAACTGTTCAAGCTGTACCCCCCTGTGTCTCGTCCTATGTGCGCTGGGATCGACTTCCGAGACCCAGAATTGGGGAATAAGCGGGTTAGAAAGTGCGTGCGTGCTTCATGTTCTGGTCTATTCAGTTTTGTTGGTGGTAGATTTTTTTTCAAGTAACCAAAAACAAACTTGACTAAGAGAATTAATAAGAATTAACAACGTCAACAGGGCTGCTTTTATCTTAACAAAAGGAGAACACATGGCATGAACTTACCCACTATGAGACAAGACTAAAGATCACATGACTAACCAGGAAATAAATGATGAACATTGCCACAACGTATGACAACCAAAATAGAAACATGAAACTCGTAAACAGGAAAACCTAAAGCCTTATGCAGGGTTGAGATGGAAGAAAAAAGCACTAAAGACTTAAATGGTACTTTTCTATATGCATCACTATGTATGGAGGTTTATAAAACTTCAATATAGATTTGACTTGAAATAACATGTTGCAGGTCATTGCTATACAGAATATTTCTAATATTGATTTGTAACATCAAACAAAAAATGTATCTAATAATCTCACTTCCCAACTTAAAATAAATATTTCTACAGCTAACCATTTTCATATTCTTTTAAGATTGTATATCGACAGTATAGTATTAATAACCTGTAGTATCGATACAGATATCAATTCTGTATTAAAATGGTTTATTCTCATAAGTGATTTAAAAACTACTTCCTCCTCCGCTCCAGTAGTTGTCACTGATACATACGGCCATAGTCTCCAAAGCAGACAGACAAAAAATAATGAAGCCTCCTGCTTTGTGTTCGGGGTCACGGTGGTCTGCTGGCGCCTATACCAGTTCACATAGGGTGAGAGGCGGGGGTTTCGCCCTGGACGGGTCACCAGTCCATCTCAATTATGGACAATTTAGAATCCCCAATCGACCAAATCTGCATGTTTTTGGACTGTGGGAGGAAACCCACACAAACGCGGGGAGAACATGCAAACTCCGCACAGAAAGATCCCAGGCACGGGAATCGAACCCACGACCTTCTTGTTGTGAGGTGACCATGCTATCTGCTACACCACCGCACCGCCCTACTTCCTTTTCATTTATTGCAATTTATATTGTACTACTATATTTCATTTAATCATTCATCTTGCTACCCTAATTCAGGGTCACGGAGTCTGCCGGAGCCTATCCCAGTGCACATAGGGCGAGAGGCAGGGGTTACACCCTGGACTGTTTGCCAGGCCTTTACAGGGCCACACATAGACAAACAACCACTCCCACACACATTCACTCCTATGGGCAATTTAGAATCACCAATCAACCTAATGTACATTGGGTGGAAACCAGAGTACCCGGAGGAAACATAGCCGCACAGAAAAATCCCCAGATTGTGATGCGTTTCGTATCGGGATACCCTCACTAATACAAAGTTCTAATAGAGATTCTTGTATCTGTTGTAGTTTTAGATTTTGAGCATATGTTTGGTTGCAGGTTTACATTGACTGTGATCTGAATGCTGTGACATCTGTCTCTTATATTTTTCTGTATCTAAAGTACAAACAAAAGATTTTCCAGAGCAGCTATGGATCGGGCTGAACCAACTGGACTGGGCGCAGGGTTGGCAGTGGTCGGATGCCTCACCTTTAGTTTATTTCCCATGGGAGGAAGGTAAAAGACAAGTGACTGGGTGATCTGTTTTAACACTATGTAGCGTTGATTTTGTAAAACACTGTCTGTAGACTCTTGTATCCGAGCAGGCATTCAGATTCTGCTTAAAAATACAGTACAGTACAAACCATTGTTCTGGCTAGAGATGGGTCAGTCCTACCACCTTTGTGTAGCGCGAGTGTGTTCTTCTTCAGCTGCTAGACAATAGACTTCTGTTGCGATTCAAACAGTTTATGGAGACTCGTGTGCATGTGTGCGCACATCAGTTTGTTCTAATACACTGCTTGAATATGGCCTTTAGAGAAACTGGTTCTGCCCACGTTTTCTGAGATGCAGTGGGAGCAGCAATGTCATTTATTGTGTGTGTATACGTTCATAGTTTGTGTAATAAAATCCCATACATTTTTCCTGCTTGAGGGATGGATAAACTTTTGTGTCATGCTTTTAGCCCAGCACGCTTGGATGTCACCAGAGTGTGGGGTGATACGCCCTAATCTCCGCTTCGGCAGTGAGTCATGTGAGAAAAAGCTGCCGTATATCTGTGAGAAAAAAGAGAACCAGACCTACATCAAAGGTGAGGCATGAAAACTTAAAAACCAACCGCTATGTGGGATTGGGTGAAGAATGTATATTTATCTATGGTATTTGTTTATGGTAGATAAGTTGCTGTACATGGATACACAGTGTGAGAGCGGAGGGTTCCCATGGCAGGGTTACTGTTATCATCTGTATGGGACCCAAATGGAACAGAAAAAGAGATATGCAGATGCACAACAAGTGTGTATGGAGAATGGCGCTCAGTTGGCCAGCATCCACAACCTGGAGGACATGCATGTGCTCACCATGCATTTTACAGGAAGTAAGCAACACCGGAGATAAAAAAAAAAAAGTTTTTACAATAAAAATCATGATCATAATAGCATGAAACATTTCATGCCCATATGTTGAACAGTACATTTATATACTTGCTGCTTCAGAACAATGGTGGTTGTTTTTTTTCAGATTAACCACAGCTGTAGATGCTAAAAATTCCCCTAACCAGCAACAATATTTTCGATTTTCATATCATGCTGTTGTTCATATCATGTTGTTACAGAAGTTCGAGAGAAAGCAGCAGCTGAACCAAAATTAGAAATAATTAATTAGCACCACAGTGTGTAGTGTTGCGCCGCTGAAACTATACAATTAAGTTTATTTATCTACATGATATGATCCCATGTCTGTTGCTAAGAAGCCCAAACATTGTTTCAGTGTGATTTTGTGATCCATGAGAACTTGCATTTCCTGTACAGATCTACTGGAATAGACCAGAGTTGGTTTAGAAAATGCCCCAGGGCCACTTCTGGGGTTGGGATGGGCTGGTACAATGAATACCTGGGCAAATGCAGCTTTCTTTCTAGTCAATATTTGCTAAACCATATACAAAAAAATCTTTAAACCTGCAACTGTTTTAACATCAATTATTTTATCTTGTCAATATTCATATATTGGGAGAAGAATGCTGAGGATGGAGGTGCCGGGCAGGAGGAAACGAGGAAGACCAAGGAGGAGGTTTAGGGTTGTGGTGAGGGAAGATATGCAAGTAGTTGGGGTGAAAGAGGCAGATGGAGAGGACAGGGTTGTGTTTAATTATAGGCAAAGTCAAACAGAGCATTAAATAAAATGAAATAATCAATTATCAGTTTTCTCCTGTTTTTATAACATTCATTTCTTTTTTCTTTTCAAGATCTGCAATTGATTAGTTAAATAAACATCTGTCTAGCTATCAGATCCTACATGTATTGCTCTGCTGTAGTTAGGCTCAGTTCAGGTCAGGTTAGTCTACACATGGTTGTGTTTGGAGCAGCGTGTGGCTTTCTGCTGCCGTTATTCAAACTACAAACCTGATATGCAAGGCGTATATTAGGGTGAACCAAGCTCACCAATGCCCCCTGCTGTCACTGGGACCTCAGACCTCCTCACTGATTATTAATGTCTTATCACTTTAATGCTCTTTGGGCAAACATTTCCACAGCCACGGTCCCAAATGTAGCAAAAAGCCTTCCTTGTAATGTGGAGAAGCCAAAAGTGGGATTTGTCTGTATGTCCCATATGCTGGTGTTGGTGAAATGTCCATAACCATTTGTTTGTATAGTATTCAGTAGGTTGGTGATGTTTAAGCGGCTATGACATTTGCAGCCTAATATATAAGACACCAAGACAAACAACTATTATATTCTGGAATGTCTCTAATGTAACAGGAACCGCTGACTGGTGTGTTTGTGTGGTTTTTTTCAGAGACTTTGAACCCGTGGATCGGTCTAAGGGCAGAGGGCAACACTGAGCTCTTCAAATGGGAAGATGGAACGGCTGCATCGTTCACTTACTGGGCACGTAATCAACCACAAGTGCTGAAACCCAACACCACCAGCTGTGTGGTCCTGTCTGATTTGGTATGAGCTTCCAGTGTTAATGAATGCCTATATTTCACATAATCTGTGCAGAACAACCCATTTATAGAAACGGTGTATCCGAACTGCACCACCTTTAGATTTTACCGCCTTTAGATTTTATACCTTACAGTAATGGTTTATAATAACTCAAATGTAACCCTAATTGGCTTAAACACAAATTCAATAAATTGAAATCGTCATTTGTTATGAAAAATGTTTAAAAAGTGCTACAGCTATTATTTACTGAGTGTGTTCTTTCTCAACCAGTCAGTAGACCGAGACATCAGATACGGATAGAACTGAGAGCTACAGCCGAAATAAATGTGTATAAATAGTAGACAGTGAGCGAGGTGAGTGAGGTTAGTAAGGTATGTGCGAACGGGAATGACAATCAGTAGGAGTAAGGTTACAGGGAGAAGAAGTAGAGAAGGTGGAGGAGTTTTAAGTACCTGGGGTCAACAGTGCAAAGTAATGGAGAGTGTATTAGAGAAGTGAAGAAAAGAATGCAGGCAGGGTGGAGAAGGGTGTCAGGAGTGATTTGTGATCGGTGAGTCTCTGCAAGAGTGAAAGGGAAAGTTTACAGGACTGTAGTGAGACCAACGATGTTGTACGGTTTAGAGACAGTGGCGTTGTTAAAAAGACAGGAGGCGGAGCTGGAGGTGGCCGAGTTGAAGATGCTGAGATTTTCATTGGGAGTGACGAGGATGGACAGGATTAGAAATGAGTTTATTAGAAGGACGACGTTTTGGAGACAAGGTGAGGGAGACTAGGTTTGGACATGTGCAGAGGAGGGACATGCAGTATATTGATTGAAGAATGCTGAGGATGGAGGTGCCGGGCAGGAGGAACAGAGAAAGACCGAGGAGGATGTGGTGGAAGAGACTATGTAGAGGACAGAGTAGTGTGGAGAAAAGCGATCCACTGTAGCGACCCCTAATGGGAGTAGCCGGAAGATTTTTATTTATTTATTTAATTTTTTTTTAACATTCCTGCTTCTTTTGGGCAGATACTCTGCAGTGTTTGTTAGTAATAAATGACTGAGTGATGTATATAGTTTTGGAAGCCAGACTGGGAGATACAATAAATCAGACGTCTGGCTAAAGTTAGCAATTCAGTCACACCCACTTATTCACATCCGGCAGAATTACCATCTATTACAGTTGACAACTTATTTAGAGATGATGATCTATACAGTCATACTGCCTAACCCATTATCTGCTCACATATTTTAACAATCCAGGTCAAGGTTGCGTCTCTGGAATTTTGACTTTAATCAATCAATAAGTCCTAATTTTAGCACAGGGCTCATCTCAATCTGTGTTCACAACTTAAAATTTTACAGCCAAGTATAAAGTGAATAAAAAAGTGTTAACCACCACTTTTCATTTTCTACCCACTCAGATCCATTCATGGTCTGTAGATTCTTGCACTGCACTCAAGTCTTTCCTGTGCAAGAAAAATGGCACAGTAAACGAAAGCGCGGTGGAAAACAGCTGTCCACAGGATGGGGTGAGACATTGTTTTCTTATGACGTGTATGCAACTTTTCTTGAAGGCACGTGGCTGATAACAGAAACTCTCTTCTCTGTCGTCTTACACAGGATTGGAGAAGATACAAAAACTCGTGTTATAAAATCAACCCTCTGAAAGTCTCTTATAAGAACAGCTGTAAAATGATCATTAATGATCGGTGAGTATACAGCCAAATACATATTCTCTCTCTCTTTCTCTCTCTTTTATGCTAACTTCTCCTTCTTGCTCAGATTTGAGCAGGCTTTTATTAACAGTCTGTTGAAAGAGCATGTGAGCAGCGAGCATCAGTTTTTCTGGACTGGCCTTCAGGACACTAAAAGTACAGGAGAGTACCAATGGTTTCGCCAGAACGAACAAGTGAACAGAGTCACTTATACCAACTGGAAATGGGGAGAACCAGGTAAAAAAATCTGTTTATGCATTTTTTTTTTTTTTTTATAGCTTTTTTTTTTTTTTTTTAGACTAAACGGATGCGAGCTTCCATCTACTAATTGTTACATTTTAGGTATAGAGACTAGGGGTGCACCTGGTATCGGTATTTGGTCCGAAACTGAGTGTATGTTTTTATACTTGTAATCATTAAAGCAAAAGATTGATACCTACTGCGACATCATTCACAGAACCTTCAGCATGCAGGAACAGAATGTCAGGCTCAGTAGTATGGATATAATGAAACATTTCTTTATGGTATAGATATTAGGGCAGCACAGGTTGGATGCATAATAATCATTAACAATTGAAAGGTGCTTAACCACTAAAACTGTGTGTGTGTGTGTGTGTGTGTGTGTGTGTGTGTGTGTGTGTGTGTGTGTGTGTGTGTGTGTGTGTGT